>CM037598.1:95532706-95708319 GCA_021018995.1 Chloranthus sessilifolius | reverse complement strand
TAAACCCTAAACCCTAAACCCTAAACCCTAAACCCTAAACCCTAAACCCTAAACCCTAAACCCTAAACCCTAAACCCTAAACCCTAAACCCTAAACCCTAAACCCTAAACCCTAAACCCTAAACCCTAAACCCTAAACCCTAAACCCTAAACCCTAAACCCTAAACCCTAAACCCCAAACCCTAAACCCTAAACCCCAAACCCTAAACCCCTAACCCTAAACCCCAAACCCTAAACCCCAAACCCTAAACCCTAAACCCTAAACCCTAAACCCTAAACCCTAAACCCTAAACCCTAAACCCTAAACCCTAAACCCTAAACCCTAAACCCTAAACCCTAAACCCTAAACCCTAAACCCTAAACCCTAAACCCTAAACCCTAAACCCTAAACCCTAAACCCTAAACCCTAAACCCTAAACCCTAAACCCTAAACCCTAAACCCTAAACCCTAAACCCTAAACCCTAAACCCTAAACCCTAAACCCTAAACCCTAAACCCTAAACCCTAAACCCTAAACCCTAAACCCTAAACCCTAAACCCTAAACCCTAAACCCTAAACCCTAAACCCTAAACCCCAAACCCTAAACCCTAAACCCTAAACCCTAAACCCTAAACCCTAAACCCTAAACCCTAAACCCTAAACCCTAAACCCTAAACCCTAAACCCTAAACCCTAAACCCTAAACCCTAAACCCTAAACCCTAAACCCTAAACCCTAAACCCTAAACCCTAAACCCTAAACCCTAAACCCTAAACCCTAAACCCTAAACCCTAAACCCTAAACCCTAAACCCTAAACCCTAAACCCTAAACCCTAAACCCTAAACCCTAAACCCTAAACCCTAAACCCTAAACCCTAAACCCTAAACCCTAAACCCTAAACCCTAAACCCTAAACCCTAAACCCTAAACCCTAAACCCTAAACCCTAAACCCTACACCCTAAACCCTAAACCCTAAACCCTAAACCCTAAACCCTAAACCCTAAACCCTAAACCCTAAACCCTAAACCCTAAACCCTAAACCCTAAACCCTAAACCCTAAACCCTAAACCCTAAACCCTAAACCCTAAACCCTAAACCCTAAACCCTAAACCCTAAACCCTAAACCCTAAACCCTAAACCCTAAACCCTAAACCCTAAACCCTAAACCCTAAACCCTAAACCCTAAACCCTAAACCCTAAACCCTAAACGCTAAACCCTAAACCCTAAACCCTTAATTTTAAATTTTAAATTTTAAATTTAAATTTTAAATTTTAAATTTTAAATTTTAAATTTTAAATTTTAAATTTTAAATTTTAAATTTTAAATTTTAAATTTTAAATTTAAATTTTAAATTTTAAATTTAAATTTAAATTTTAATAAATCAATCCTAAACCCTAAACCCTAAACCCTAAACCCTAAACCCTAAACCCTAAACCCTAAACCCTAAACCCTAAACCCTAAACCCTAAACCCTAAACCCTAAACCCTAAACCCTAAACCCTAAAACCTAAACCCTAAACCCTAAACCCTAAACCCTAAACCCTAAACCCTAAACCCTAAACCCTAAACCCTAAACCCTAAACCCTAAACCCTAAACCCTAAACCCTAAACCCTAAACCCTAAACAAACCTTTAAATTTAAATTTTAAATTTTAAACCCAAACCCATTTTAAATTTTAAATTTTAAATTTTAAATTTTAAATTTTAAATTTTAAATTTTAAATTTTAAATTTTAAATTTTAAATTTTAAATTTTAAATTTTAAATTTTAAATTTTAAATTTAAATTTTAAATTTTAAATTTTAAATTTTAAATTTTAAATTTTAAATTTTAAATTTAAATTTCAAATTTAAATTTTAAATTTCAAACCCTAAACCCTAAACTCAAATTTAAATTTTAAACCCTCAAACCCTAAACTCAAACTCAAACTCCAAACCCTAAACTCAAACTCAAACCCTAAACCCTCAAACCCTAAACCTTAAACTCAAACTCAAACCCCAAACCCAAACCCTAAACCCCAAACCCTAAACTTAAACCCTAAACCCCAAACCCTAAAACCCAAACCCTAAACCCCAAATTTAAACCCTAAACCCTAAATTCAAACCCTAAACCCTAAATTTTAAATTTAAACCCTAAACCCAAATTTTAAACCCCAAATTTAAACCCTAAATTTAAATTTAAATTTTAAATTTAAATTTAAATTTTAAATTTTAAATTTTAAATTTTAAATTTTAAATTTTAAATTTTAAATTTTAAATTTTAAATTTTAAATAAATTTTAAATTTAAATTTAAATTTTAAATTTTAAATTTTAAATAAATTTAAATTTTAAACTCAAACTAAATTTAAACTTTAAACTTTAAACTCAAACTTAAACCCCAAACTTAAACCCCAAACTCAAACTTTAAACCCTAAACCCCAAACCCTAAACTCAAACTCAAACCCTCAAACTCAAACCCTCAAACCCTAAACTCAAACTCAAACCCTAAACTTTAAACCTTTAAACCCTAAACTCAAACCCTAAACCCTAAATTTAAACCCTAAATTTTAAATTTAAATTTTAAATTTTAAATTTTAAATTTAAATTTTAAATTTAAATTTTAAATTTTAAATTTTAAATTTTAAATTTTAAATTTTAAATTTTAAATTTTAAATTTTAAATTTTAAATTTAAATTTTAAATTTTAAATTTTAAATTTTAAATTTTAAATTTTAAATTTTAAAAATTTTAAATTTTAAATTTTAAATTTTAAATTTTAAATTTTAAACCCTTTAAACTCAAACCCCAAACTAAACTCAAATTTTAAACCCTAAATTAAACTTTAAATAAACCCCAAACCTAAACCCTAAACTCAAACCTTAAACCTAAACCCCAAACCCTAAACTCAAACTAAACTCAAACCCTAAACCCTAAACCCCAAATAAACCCCAAAACCCTAAACCCTAAACCCCAAACCCTAAATAAACTCAAATTAAATTTTAAATTTTAAATTTTAAATTTTAAATTTTAAATTTTAAATTTTAAATTTTAAATTTAAATTTTAAATTTTAAATTTTAAATTTTAAATTTTAAATTTAAATTTTAAATTTAAATTTTAAATTTTAAATTTTAAATTTTAAATTTTAAATTTTAAATTTTAAATTTAAATTTTAAATTTTAAATTTTAAATTTAAATTTTAAATTTAAATTTAAATTTTAAATTTTAAAAATAAATTTTAAAAAACTTAAACCCCAAACTCAAACTCAAACCCAAATTAAATTTTAAATTTTAAATTTAAATTTCAAATTTTAAATTTAAATTTTAAATTTTAAATTTAAATCAAACCCTAAATAAACCTCAAATTTTAAATTTTAAATTTTAAATTTTAAATTTAAATTTAAATTTTAAATTTAAATTTAAATTTTAAATTTAAATTTTAAATTTTAAATTTTAAATTTTAAATTTTAAATTTTAAATTTTAAATTTTAAATTTTAAATTTTAAATTTTAAATTTTAAATTTAAATTTTAAATTTTAAATTTTAAATTTTAAATTTTAAATTTTAAATTTTAAATTTTAAATTTTAAATTTAAATTTTAAATTTTAAATTTTAAATTTTAAATTTAAATTAAATTTTAAATTTTAAATTTAAATTTTAAATTTTAAATTTTAAATTTTAAATTTAAACTAAATTTTAAATTTAAATTTAAATTTTAAATTTTAAATTTTAAATTTAAATTTTAAATTTTAAACTAAATTTAAACTCAAATTAAACTCAAACTTAAAAACCCTAAACTCAAACTTTAAACCCTAAACCTAAATTTTAAATTTTAAATTAAATTTAAATTTTAAATTTAAATAAATTTTAAATTTAAATTTAAATTTTAAATTTAAATTAAATTTTAAATTTTAAATTTAAATTTTAAATTTTAAATTTTAAATTTTAAATTTAAATTTTAAATTTTAAATTTTAAATTTTAAATTTTAAATTTTAAATTTTAAATTTTAAATTTTAAATTTAAATTTTAAATTTTAAATTTTAAATTTTAAATTTTAAATTTAAATTTAAATTTTAAATTTTAAATTTAAATTTTAAATAAATTTTAAATAAATAAATTAAACCCCAAATTTTAAATTTAAATTTAAAAAATTTTAAATCAAATTTAAATCAAATTTTAAATTTTAAATCAAACCCAAATTTAAATCAAATAAATTTTAAATTTTAAACCCCAAATTTAAACCCAAAACCCTAAACTCAAACCCTCAAACCTTAAACCCTCAAACTCAAACCCCAAACCTTAAACCCTTTAAACCCAAACCCTAAACCCTAAACTCAAACCCTAAACTTAAACCCTAAACCCTAAACTAAACCCTAAACTCAAACCCTAAACCCTAAATTTAAATTTAAATTTTAAATTTTAAATTTTAAATTTTAAATTTTAAATAAATTTAAATTTTAAATTTTAAATTTTAAATTTTAAATTTTAAATTTTAAATTTTAAATTTTAAATTTTAAATTTTAAATTTTAAATTTTAAATTTTAAATTTTAAATTTTAAATTTTAAATTTTAAATTTAAATTTTAAATTTTAAATTTAAATTTTAAATTTAAATTTAAATTTTAAATTTAAATTTAAATTTAAATTTAAATTTTAAATTTTAAATTTTAAATTTTAAATTTAAATTTTAAACCCCAAACTTTAAATTTTAAATCAAAATTTTAAATTAAACTCTAAACTAAATTTTAAATTTTAAATAAACCTTAAATTTTAAACTAAACCCCAAACTCAAACTCAAACTCAAACTTAAACTCAAACCCTAAACCCTAAACTCAAACCCTAAACTCAAACCTAAACCCCAAACCCTAAATAAATTTTAAATTTTAAATTTTAAATTTAAATTTTAAATTTTAAATTTTAAATTTTAAATTTTAAATTTTAAATTTAAATTTTAAATTTTAAATTTTAAATTTAAATTTTAAATTTTAAATTTTAAATTTTAAATTTTAAATTTTAAATTTTAAATTTTAAATTAAATTTTAAATTTAAATTTAAATTTTAAATTTTAAATTTAAATTTTAAATCAAATTTTAAATTTTAAATTTAAATTTTAAATTTTAAATTTAAATTTAAACCCAAATTTTAAATTTAAATTTAAACTCAAATTTTAAATTAAATTTTAAACCCCAAATTTTAAATTTTAAACTCAAACTCAAATCAAACCCTAAACCTCAAACTTAAACCCCAAATTAAACTCAAACCCTAAACTCAAACTTAAACCCCAAATTAAACCCTAAACTCAAAACCCTAAACCTCAAACTCAAACCTCAAACCCTAAACCCTAAACCCTAAACCCCAAACCTTTTAAACCCAAACCCTAAACCCAAATTTAAACCCTTTTAAATTTTAAAAAATTTTAAATTTTAAATTTAAATTTAAATTTTAAATTTTAAATAAATTTTAAATTTTAAATTTTAAATTTTAAATTTTAAATTTTAAATTTTAAATTTTAAATTTTAAATTTTAAATTTTAAATTTTAAATTTTAAATTTTAAATTTTAAATTTTAAATTTTAAATTTTAAATTTAAATTTTAAATTTAAATTTAAATTTAAAAACTTTAAAAAACTCAAATAAACCCTAAACTCAAATTAAACTTTAAACCCCAAACCCTAAACCTTTAAACCTAAACCTTAAACCCTAAACCCCAAATTTAAATTTTAAATTTAAATTTTAAATCAAATTTTAAATTTAAACCCTAAACCCTAAATTTTAAATTTTAAATTTTAAATTTTAAATTTTAAATTTAAATTTAAATTTTAAATTTTAAATTTTAAATTTAAATTTTAAATTTTAAATTTTAAATTTTAAATTTTAAATTTTAAATTTTAAATTTAAATTTAAATTTTAAATTTTAAATTTTAAATTTTAAATTTTAAATTTTAAATTTAAATTTTAAATTTTAAATAAATAAATAAATTTTAAATCAAACCCTAAATTTAAATTTTAAATTTTAAATTTAAATTTTAAATTTAAATTTAAATTTAAACTAAATTTAAACCAAATAAATTTTAAATTTTAAATTAAATAAACCTAAATTTTAAACTCAAACCCTAAATTTTAAACCCTAAATTTTAAACCTAAATTTTAAATTTAAACCCTTTAAATTTAAACCCTAAATTTTAAATTTAAACTAAATTTTAAACCCTAAACCCTAAACCCCAAACCCTAAACTAAATTTTAAATTTTAAATTTAAATTTTAAATTTTAAATTTAAATTTTAAATTTTAAATTTTAAATTTTAAATTTTAAATTTAAATTTAAATTTAAATTTTAAATTTTAAATTTTAAATTTTAAATTTTAAATTTTAAATTTAAATTTTAAATTTTAAATTTTAAATTTTAAATTTTAAATTTTAAATTTTAAATAAATTTAAATTTTAAATTTAAATTTAAATTTTAAATTTTAAATTTAAATTTTAAACTCAAATTTAAATTTTAAATTTTAAATTTTAAATTTTAAATTTAAATTTTAAATTTAAATTTTAAATTTTAAATTTTAAATTTAAATAAATTTAAATTTTAAATTTTAAATTTTAAATTTTAAATTTAAATTTTAAATTTAAATTTTAAATTTTAAATTTAAATTTTAAATTTTAAATTTAAATTTAAATTTTAAATTTTAAATTTTAAATTTAAATTTTAAATTTTAAATTTAAATTTAAATTTTAAATTTTAAATTTTAAATTAAATTTAAATTTTAAATTAAATTTAAATTTAAATTTTAAATTTTAAATTTAAATAAATTTTAAATTTTAAATTTAAATTTTAAATTTTAAATTTTAAATTTTTAAATTTTAAATTAAATTTTAAATTTTAAATTTTAAATTTAAATAAACCCTAAATAAATTTTAAATTTTAAATTTTAAATTTTAAATTTTAAATTTTAAATTTTAAATAAATTTAAATTAAACTTAAATTTTAAATTTAAATTTTAAATTTTAAATTTTAAATTTAAATTTTAAATTTTAAATTTAAATTTTAAATTTTAAATTTTAAATTTTAAATTTAAATTTAAATTTTAAATTTAAATTTTAAATTTAAATTTTAAATTTTAAATTTAAATTTAAATTTAAATAAATTTTAAATTTTAAATTTTAAATTTTAAATTTTAAATTTTAAATTTTAAATTTTAAATTTAAATTTTAAATTTTAAATTTTAAATTTTAAATTTAAATTTAAATTTTAAATTTTAAATTTTAAATTTTAAATTTAAATTTTAAATTTAAATTTTAAATTTAAATTTTAAATTTTAAATTAAATTTAAACCCAAATTTTAAATTTAAATTTAAATTTTAAACCCCAAATTTTAAACTCAAACCTCAAACTCAAACTCAAACTTAAATCAAATTAAACTTTAAACTCAAACTCAAACTTTAAATTTAAACTCAAATTTAAACTCAAACCCTAAACTCAAACCCTTAAACTCAAACCCTAAACCCTAAATCAAATAAACCCTAAATTTTAAATTTTAAATTTTAAATTTTAAATTTAAATTTTAAATTTTAAATTTTAAATTTTAAATTTTAAATTTTAAATTTAAATTTTAAATTTTAAATTTAAATTTTAAATTTTAAATTTAAATTTTAAATTTTAAATTTTAAATTTTAAATTTTAAATTTTAAATTTTAAAAAATTTTAAATTTTAAATTTTAAATTTAAATTTTAAATTTTAAATTTTAAATTTTAAATTTAAATTTTAAATTTTAAACCCCAAATTTAAATTTAAATTTTAAACTTAAATTTTAAATTTTAAATTTTAAACCCCAAATTTTAAACCCCAAATTTTAAACCCTAAATTTTAAACAAATTTTAAACCCTAAATTTTAAACTCAAATCAAACTAAACTCAAACTCAAACCCTAAAACCCTCAAACCTAAACCCTAAACCCTAAACCCTAAACCTTAAACTTAAACCCAAATTTTAAACTCAAATTAAATTTTAAATTTTAAATTTTAAATTTTAAATTTAAATTTTAAATTTTAAATTTTAAATTTTAAATTTTAAATTTTAAATTTAAATTTTAAATTTTAAATTTTAAATTTTAAATTTTAAATTTTAAATTTTAAATTTTAAATTTAAATTTTAAATTTTAAATTTTAAATTTTAAATTTTAAATTTTAAATTTTAAATTTTAAATTTTAAATTTTAAATTTAAATTTTAAATTTTAAATTTTAAATTTTAAATTTAAATTTTAAATTTTAAATTAAAAAATTTTAAATTTTAAATTTTAAATTTAAACTTAAATTTTAAATTTTAAATTTAAATTTTAAACTCAAACCCTAAATTTTAAACCTAAATTTAAACCTAAACCCTAAACCTAAACTCAAACTCAAATTTTAAACTCAAACTCAAACCCTAAATTAAATTAAATAAATCAAATAAATTTAAATTTTAAATTTTAAATTTTAAATTTTAAATTTTAAATTTTAAATTTAAATTTAAATTTTAAATTTTAAATTTAAATTTTAAATTTAAATTTTAAATTTTAAATTTTAAATTTTAAATTTTAAATTTTAAATTTTAAATTTTAAATTTTAAATTTTAAATTTAAATTTTAAATTTTAAATTTTAAATTTTAAATTTAAATTTTAAATTTTAAATTTTAAATTTAAATTTTAAATTTTAAATTTAAATTTAAATAAATTTAAATTTTAAATTTTAAATTTTAAATTTAAATAAATTTTAAATTTTAAATTTAAATTTAAATTTTAAATTTAAATTTAAATTTTAAATTTAAATTTTAAATTTTAAATTTTAAATTTTAAATTTTAAATTTTAAATTTTAAATTTTAAATTTTAAATTTAAATTTTAAATTTTAAATTTTAAATTTTAAATTTAAATTTTAAATTTAAATTTTAAATTAAATTTTAAACTAAATTTTAAATTTTAAATTTTAAATTTTAAACTCAAACTCAAATTTAAATTTTAAATTTAAAACTCAAACCCTTAAACTCAAACTAAACCTTTAAACTCAAAACTCTAAACTCAAAACTTAAACTCAAATTTAAATTTTAAATTTTAAATTTTAAATTTTAAATTTTAAATTTTAAATTTTAAATTTTAAATTTTAAATTTTAAATTTTAAATTTTAAATTTAAATTTTAAATTTAAATTTTAAATTTTAAATTTTAAATTTAAATTTAAATTTTAAATTTTAAATTTTAAATTTTAAATTTAAATTTTAAATTTAAATTTTAAATTTTAAATTTTAAATTTAAATTTTAAATTTTAAATTTAAATAAATTTAAATTTAAATCAAATCAAACTAAACTTAAACCCTAAATTTAAACCCTAAATTTAAACCTAAACCCCAAATTTAAATAAACTCAAACCCTAAATTTAAAACCCTAAATTTTAAACTCAAATTTTAAACCCTAAACCCTAAACCCTAAACCCTAAACTAAACAAACCTCAAACCCTAAACCCTAAACCCCAAACCCTAAACTTAAACCCTAAACCCTAAACCCTAAACCCTAAATTTAAATTTTAAATTTTAAATTTTAAATTTTAAATTTAAATTTTAAATTTTAAATTTAAATTTTAAATTTTAAATTTTAAATTTAAATTTTAAATTTTAAATTTTAAAACCCAAATTAAATTTTAAATTTAAATTTTAAATTTTAAATTTAAATTTAAATTTTAAATTTAAATAAATTTTAAATTTTAAATTTAAATTTTAAATTAAATAAATTTTAAATTTTAAATTTTAAACCTTAAATTTTAAATTTTAAACCCCAAATTTAAATTTTAAACCCTAAATTTTAAATCAAACCCTAAATTTTAAACTCAAACCCTAAACCCTAAACTCAAACTCAAACCCTAAACCCAAACCCCAAATTTAAACCTCAAACCCTAAATTTTAAACCCTAAATTTTAAATTTTAAATTTAAACCCTAAATTTTAAATTTTAAACCCCAAACCCTTAAATTTAAATTTTAAATTTCAAATAAATTTTAAATTTTAAATTTTAAATTTTAAATTTTAAATTTAAATTTAAATTTTAAATTTAAATTTTAAATTTAAATTTTAAATTTAAATTTTAAATTTTAAATTTAAATTTTAAATTTTAAATTTTAAATTTTAAATTTTAAATTTTAAATTTAAATTTTAAATTTTAAATTTTAAATTTTAAATTTAAATTTTAAATTTAAATTTTAAATTTAAATTTAAATTTTAAATTTTAAATTTAAATTTTAAATTAAACCCCAAATTTAAATTTTAAATTTTAAATTTTAAACCCTAAACCCAAATTTTAAATTTTAAACCCTAAATTTTAAACCCCAAACCCTAAATTTAAACCCTAAACCCCAAACCCTAAACCCTAAACCCTAAACCCTAAACCCTAAACTCAAACCCTAAACCTAAACTCAAACCCTAAACCCTCAAACCCTAAACCCTAAACCCCAAACCCTAAACCCCAAACCCCAAACCCTAAACCCTCAAACCCTAAACTTAAATTTAAATTTTAAATTTTAAATTTAAATTTTAAATTTAAATTTAAATTTAAATTTTAAATTTTAAATTTTAAATTTTAAATTTTAAATTTTAAATTTAAATTTTAAATTTTAAATTTAAATTTTAAATTTTAAATTTAAATTTTAAATTTTAAATTTTAAATTTTAAATTTTAAATTTTAAATTTTAAATTTAAATTTTAAATTTTAAATTTTAAATTTTAAATTTAAATTTTAAATTTTAAATTTTAAATTTTAAATTTAAATTTTAAATTTTAAATAAAAAAAAAAATTTAAATTTTAAATTTTAAATTTTAAATTTAAATTTTAAATTTAAATTTTAAATTTAAATTTTAAATTTAAATTTTAAATTTAAATTTTAAATTTTAAATTTTAAATTTTAAATTTTAAATTTTAAATTTAAATTTAAATTTTAAATTTTAAATTTTAAATTTAAATTTTAAATTTTAAATTTTAAACTCAAATTTTAAATTTAAATTTAAATTTAAATTTAAATTTTAAACTCAAACTCAAATTTTAAATTTAAACCCTAAACCCTAAACTCAAACTTAAATTTTAAACTTAAACTTTAAACTTAAACTCAAACTCAAACCCAAACCCCAAATTTTAAACCCTAAACCTTAAACTCAAACCCTAAACCCAAACCTAAACCCTAAACTCAAACCCTTAAATTTTAAATTTAAATAAATTTTAAATCCTAAATTTTAAATTTTAAATTTTAAATTTTAAATTTTAAATTTTAAATTTAAATTTTAAATTTTAAATTTTAAATTTTAAATTTTAAATTTTAAATTTAAATTTTAAATTTTAAATTTAAATTTAAATTTTAAATTTTAAACCCTAAATTTTAAATTTTAAATTTAAATTTTAAATTTTAAATTTTAAATTTTAAATTTAAATTTAAATTTTAAATTTAAATTTTAAACCCTAAACCCTAAACTAAACTCAAATTAAACTCAAACCCTAAACTAAATAAACTCAAACTAAACCCTAAACTCAAATTTTAAATTTAAATTTTAAACTTAAACCCTAAACCCAAATTTTAAACTCAAACTCAAACAAACCCTAAACCTAAACCCTAAATTTTAAATTTTAAATTTTAAATTTTAAATTTAAACTAAATTTTAAACTAAATTTAAATTTTAAATTTTAAATTTTAAATTTAAACCCTAAATTTAAATTTTAAATTTAAATTTTAAATTTTAAATTTTAAATTTTAAATTTTAAATTTTAAATTTTAAATTTAAATTTTAAATTTTAAATTTAAATTTTAAATTTTAAATTTTAAATTTTAAATTTTAAATTTTAAATTTTAAATTTTAAATTTAAATTTAAACCCTAAATTTTAAATTTAAATAAACCCTAAACTCAAATTTTAAACCCTAAATTTAAATTTTAAATTTTAAATTTAAACCTAAATTTCAAATTTTAAATTTTAAACCCTAACCCTAAACCCTAAACCTAAACCCTAAACCCTAAACCCCAAACCCTAAACTCAAACTTAAACCCCAAACCCTAAACTCAAACCCTAAACCCTTTAAACTCAAACCCTAAACCCCAAACCCTAAAACCCCAAACCCTAAACTCAAACTTAAACCCCAAACCCTAAACCCCAAACCCCAAACCCCAAATTTAAACCTTTTAAACCTTTTAAATTTTAAATTTAAATTTTAAATTTTAAATTTTAAATTTTAAATTTTAAATTTAAATTTTAAATTTTAAATTTAAATTTTAAATTTTAAATTTAAATTTTAAATTTTAAATTTAAATTTTAAATTTTAAATTTAAATTTTAAATTTTAAATTTTAAATTTAAATTTAAATTTTAAATTTTAAATTTTAAATTTTAAATTTTAAATTTTAAATTTTAAAAAATTTTAAATTTTAAATTTAAATTTTAAATTTAAATTTTAAATTTTAAATTTTAAATTTAAATTTAAATTTTAAATTTTAAATTTAAATTTTAAATTTTAAATTTAAATTTTAAATTTTAAATTTTAAATCAAATTTAAATTTAAATTTAAATTTTAAATTTAAATTTTAAATTTTAAATTTTAAATTTTAAATTTTAAATTTTAAATTTTAAATTTAAATTTTAAATTTTAAATTTAAATTTTAAATTTAAACTCAAATTTTAAATTTTAAATTTAAATTTTAAATTTAAATTTTAAATTTCAAATTTTAAATTTTAAATTTTAAACCTTAAATTTTAAACTCAAACTCAAACCCTAAATTTAAACCTTAAATTTTAAATTTTAAATTTTAAATAAATTAAATTTAAACTTAAACCCTAAACCCTAAATTTTAAATTTTAAATTTTAAATTTTAAATTTTAAATTTTAAATTTTAAATTTTAAATTTTAAATTTTAAATTTTAAATTTTAAATTTTAAATTTTAAATTTAAATTTAAATTTTAAATTTAAATTAAATTTAAATTTTAAATTTTAAATTTTAAATTTTAAATTTTAAATTTTAAATTTAAATTTAAATTTTAAATTTTAAATTTTAAATTTAAATTTTAAATTTTAAATTTTAAATTTAAATTTAAATTTTAAATTTTAAATTTAAATTTAAATTTAAATTTTAAATTTAAACCCTAAATTTAATAAATTTAAATTTTAAATTTAAATTTTAAATTTAAATTTAAATTTTAAATTTTAAATTTAAATTTTAAACTTAAATTTTAAATTTTAAATTTTAAATTTTAAATTTTAAATTTAAATTTTAAATCTCAAACCTTAAATTTTAAATTTAAATTTTAAATTTTAAATTAAATTTAAATTTAAATTTTAAATTTTAAATTTTAAATTTTAAATTTTAAATTTTAAATTTAAATTTTAAATTTTAAACCTTAAATTTTAAATTTTAAATTTTAAATTTTAAATTTTAAATTTTAAATTTAAATTTTAAATAAATTTTAAATTTCAAATTTTAAATTTAAATTTTAAATTTAAATTTTAAACCCTTTAAATTTTAAATTTTAAATTTAAATTTTAAATTTAAATTTTAAATTTTAAATTTAAATTTAAATTTTAAATTTAAATTTTAAACCCTTTTAAATTTAAACTTTAAATCAAATTTAAATTTTAAATTTAAACCCCAAACCCCAAATTAAATTTAAACCCTAAATTTAAATTTTAAATTTTAAATTTTAAATTTAAACTCAAATCAAATTTTAAATTTTAAACCCTAAACCCTAAATTTTAAACTCAAACTCAAATTTAAACTTAAACCCTAAACTCAAACCCTAAACCCTCAAACCCTAAACTAAACTAAACTCAAATTTTAAATTTAAACCCTAAATTTAAACTCAAACCCTAAATTTTAAATTTTAAATTTTAAATTTAAATTTAAATTTAAATTTTAAATTTTAAATTTAAATTTAAATTTTAAATTTAAATTTTAAATTTAAATTTAAATTTAAATTTTAAATTTAAACCCTAAATTTAAATTTTAAATTTTAAATTTAAATTTAAACCCTAAATTTAAATTTTAAATTTTAAATTAAATTTTAAATTTTAAATTTAAATAAATTTAAATAAATTTTAAATTTTAAATTTTAAATTTAAATTTTAAATTTTAAATTTCAAATTTTAAATTTTAAATTTTAAATTTAAATTAAATTTAAATTTTAAATTTTAAATTTTAAATTTAAATTTTAAATTTAAATTTTAAATTTCAAATTTTAAACTAAATTTTAAATTTAAATCTCAAATTTAAATTAAATTTCAAATTTTCAAACCTCAAATTTCAAACCCTAAACTCAAACCCTAAATTTTAAACTTAAATTTTAAACTCTAAACCCAAATTTTAAACCCTAAATTTTAAATTTTAAATTTTAAATTTTAAATTTTAAATTTTAAATTTTAAATTTTAAATTTTAAATTTAAATTTTAAATTTTAAATTTTAAATTTAAATTTTAAATTTTAAATTTTAAATTTAAATTTTAAATTTTAAATTTAAATTTTAAATTTAAATTTTAAATTTTAAATTTAAATTTTAAATTTTAAATTTTAAATTTTAAATTTAAATTTTAAATTTTAAATTTTAAATTTTAAACCCAAATAAATTTTAAATTTAAATTTAAATTTAAATTTAAATTTAAATTTTAAATTTAAATTTTAAATTTAAACTTAAACTTTAAACTTTAAATTTAAACCCCAAACCCTTTAAACCCCTAAACTCAAACCCTAAACCCTAAACCCTTAAATTTTAAACCCTAAACTTTAAACCTTTAAACCCTTTAAACCCTAAACCCTTTAAACCCTTTTAAACCCCAAACCCTAAACCCTTTAAACCCTAAACCCCAAACCCTTTTAAACCCTTTTAAACCCCTTAAACCCCAAATTTTAAACCCCAAATTTTAAATTTTAAATTTTAAATTTTAAATTTTAAATTTTAAATTTTAAATTTTAAATTTTAAATTTTAAATTTTAAATTTTAAATTTTAAATTTTAAATTTTAAATTTTAAATTTAAACCCCTTTTAAATTTTAAATTTTAAACCCCAAATTTTAAATTTAAATTTTAAACCCCAAACCCTTTAAACCCTAAATTTTAAATTTTAAACCCTTTTAAACCCTAAACCCTAAACCCTCTTTAAACCCCAAATTTTAAACCCTTTTAAACCCCAAACCCAAACCCTCAAACCCTAAACCTCAAACCCTCAAACCTCAAACCCTAAACCCTAAACCCCAAACCCCAAACTCAAACTCAAACCCTAAACCCTAAACCCCAAACCTAAACCCTAAACTAAATTTAAACTAAATTTTAAATTTTAAATTTTAAATTTTAAATTTTAAATTTAAATTTTAAATTTTAAATTTTAAATTTTAAATTTAAATTTTAAATTTAAATTTTAAATTTTAAATTTTAAATTTTAAATTTAAATTTTAAATTTTAAATTTAAATTTTAAATTTTAAATTTTAAATTTTAAATTTTAAATTTTAAATTTTAAATTTTAAATTTTAAATTTTAAATTTTAAATTTAAATTTTAAATTTTAAATTTTAAATTTAAATTTAAATTTTAAATTTCAAATTTTAAACCCAAATTTAAATTTAAATTTTAAATTTCAAACCCTAAATTTAAACCCTAAATTTTAAACTTAAATTTTAAACCTTAAATTTTAAACTCAAACTCAAATTTTAAATTTTAAATTTTCAAACTAAACCTAAACTCAAACCCCAAACCCTAAACCCTAAACCCTAAACCTTAAACTCAAACCTAAACCCTAAACTTTTAAATAAATTTAAATTTTAAATTTTAAATAAATTTAAATTTTAAATTTAAATTTTAAATTTTAAATTTTAAATTTTAAATTTTAAATTTTAAATTTTAAATTTTAAATTTTAAATTTTAAAAAATTTTAAATTTAAATTTTAAAAAATTTTAAACCCTTAAATTTTAAACTAAACCCTAAACAAATTTTAAATTTTAAACTCAAACCCTAAACCCTAAACCCTAAACTCAAACCCTAAACTCAAACTCAAACCCTAAACTCAAACCCTAAACTCAAACTAAACCCTAAACCCTAAACTCAAACCCTAAACCCTAAACCCTAAACTCAAACCCTAAACCTCAAACCCTAAACCTAAACTAAACCCTAAACCCTAAACCCTAAACCCTAAATTTAAACCCTCAAACCCTAAATTTTAAATTTTAAACCCTAAATTTTAAATTTTAAATTTAAATTTAAATTTAAATTTTAAATTTTAAATTTTAAATTTTAAATTTTAAATTTTAAATTTAAATTTAAATTTTAAATTTTAAATTTAAATTTAAATTTTAAATTTTAAATTTTAAATTTAAATTTTAAATTTAAATTTTAAATTTAAATTTTAAATTTTAAATAAATTTTAAATTTTAAATTTTAAACTCAAATTAAATTTTAAATTTTAAATTTCAAACCCTAAATTTAAATAAATTAAACCCTAAACTCAAATTAAATAAACCCAAACTCAAACCCTAAACCCTAAACCCCAAACTCAAACCCTAAACCCCAAACTTAAACCCTCAAATTTTAAACCCTAAACCCAAACTAAACCCTAAAAACCCTAAACCCAAACCCTAAACCCCAAACTTAAACCCTAAACCCTAAATTTTAAACCCAAACCCTAAACCCCAAACCCCAAACCCCAAACCTAAACCCCAAACCCAAACCCCAAATTTTAAATTTTAAATTTTAAATTTTAAATTTTAAATTTTAAATTTTAAATTTTAAATTTTAAATTTTAAATTTAAATTTTAAATTTAAATTTTAAATTTAAATTTTAAATTTTAAATTTTAAATTTTAAATTTTAAATTTTAAATTTTAAATTTTAAATTTTAAATTTTAAATAAATTAAATTAAACTCAAAAAACTCAAACTTAAACTCAAATAAACTTAAAACTTAAACTCAAACTCAAACCCTAAATTTAAATTTTAAATTTTAAATTTTAAATTTTAAATTTTAAATTTAAATTTTAAATTTTAAATTTTAAATTTAAATTTAAATTTTAAATTTAAATTTTAAATTTTAAATTTTAAATTTTAAATTTTAAATTTTAAATTTAAATTTTAAATTTTAAATTTTAAATTTAAATTTTAAATTTTAAATTTTAAATTTAAATTTTAAATAAATTTAAATTTAAATTTAAATTTTAAATTTTAAATTTTAAATTTTAAATAAATTTAAATTTAAATAAATTTTAAATTTAAATTTTAAACCCTTAAATTTTAAATTTTAAATTTTAAATTAAACTAAATTTTAAATTTTAAATTTAAATTAAATAAACCTAAATCAAACCCTAAATTTAAATTTTAAAAACCCTAAATAAATCAAACTCAAATTTAAATTTAAACTCAAATAAATAAACCCTCAAATTTTAAACTCAAACTCAAACCCTAAACTCAAACCCTAAACCTAAACCCTAAACTCAAACTCAAACTCAAACTCAAACCCTAAACCTCAAACTCAAACCCTAAACCCTAAAAATTTTAAACCCTTTAAATTTAAATTTAAATTTTAAATTTTAAATTTTAAATTTAAATTTTAAATTTTAAATTTTAAATTTAAATTTTAAATTTAAATTTTAAATTTTAAATTTTAAATTTTAAATTTTAAATTTTAAATTTTAAATTTTAAATTTTAAATTTAAATTTTAAATTTTAAATTTTAAATTTTAAATTTTAAATTTTAAATTTTAAATTTAAATTTAAATTTTAAATTTTAAATTTTAAATTTTAAATTTAAATTTAAATTAAATTTAAATTTTAAATTTTAAATTTCAAATTTTAAATTTAAATTTTAAATTTAAACTCAAATTTAAATTTAAATTTAAATTTTAAATTTTAAACCTAAACCCTTAAATTTTAAATTTAAATTTAAATTTAAATTTAAATTTTAAATTTAAATTTTAAATTTTAAATTTTAAATTTTAAATTTTAAATTTTAAACCTCAAATTAAATTTAAATTTTAAATTTTAAATTTTAAATTTTAAATTTTAAATTTAAATTTAAATTTAAATTTAAATTTTAAATTTTAAATTTAAATTTTAAATTTTAAATTTTAAATTTTAAATTTTAAATTTTAAATTTAAATTTTAAATTTAAATTTTAAATTTTAAATTTTAAATTTTAAATTTTAAATTTTAAATTTTAAATTTTAAATTTTAAATTTAAATTTTAATCAAACCTCAAACCCCAAACTCAAACCCTAAACCCAAACCCTAAATTTAAACAAACCCCAAAACTAAACCCTAAACCCTAAACCCAAACCCCAAACCTAAACTAAACCCTAAACCCTAAACCCCAAACCCCAAACTAAACCCTAAACCCTAAACCTAAACCCTAAACCCTAAACCCTAAACTCAAACCCTAAACCCTAAACCTAAACCCCAAATTTAAATTTTAAATTTTAAATTTTAAATTTTAAATAAATTTAAATTTTAAATTTTAAATTTTAAATTTAAATTTTAAATTTTAAATTTTAAACCCTTTAAACCCTAAACCCTAAACCCTAAACCCAAACTTTAAACCCCAAACCCTAAACTTTAAACCTTTAAACCCCAAACCCAAACTTAAACCCTAAACCTAAACCCAAACCCTAAACCCTCAAACCCCAAACCTTAAACCCTCAAACCCCAAACCCCAAACCTTAAACCCTAAACTCAAACCTCAAACCCTAAACCCCAAACCCTAAACCCTAAATTTTAAACCCTAAAACCCCAAACCCCAAACCCTTAAACTCAAACCCCAAACCCTAAACCCTAAACCCCAAACCCCAAATTTTAAACTAAACCCTAAATTTTAAACTAAACCCTAAACTTAAATTTTAAACTCAAATCAAACCCTAAACCCTTTTAAACCCTAAATTTAAATCAAACCCTTTTAAATTTTAAATAAACCCCAAACCCTAAATTTAAATTTTAAATTTAAATTTTAAATTTTAAATTTTAAACCCTTTTAAATTTTAAATTTTAAATTTTAAATTTTAAACCCTTTAAATTTTAAACCCTTTTAAACCCCAAACCCTAAACCTAAACCCTAAACCCCAAACCCTAAACCCCAAACCCCAAACCCAAACCCTAAACCCCAAACCCCAAACCCTTTAAACCCCAAACCCCAAACCCTTTTAAATTTTAAACCCTTTTAAATTTTAAACCCTTTAAATTTTAAATTTTAAATTTTAAATTTTAAATTTAAATTTAAATTTTAAATTTTAAATTTTAAACCCTTTTAAACCCCAAATTTTAAACCCTTTTAAACTTTTAAATTTCAAACCCTTTTAAATTTTAAACCCTAAACCCTAAAGCCTAACCCCTAAACCCTAAACCCTAAACCCTAAACCCTAAACCCTAAACCCTAAACCCTAAACCCTAAACCCTAAACCCTAAACCCTAAACCCTAAACCCTAAACCCTAAACCCTAAACCCTCAAACCCTAAACCCTAAACTCAAACCCAAATTTTAAACCCTAAATTTTAAATTTTAAATTTAAATTTTAAATTTTAAATTTTAAATTTTAAATTTTAAATTTTAAATTTTAAATTTTAAATTTTAAATTTAAATTTTAAATTTTAAATTTTAAATTTTAAATTTTAAATTTTAAATTTTAAATTTTAAATTTTAAATTTTAAATTTTAAATTTTAAATTTTAAATTTAAATTTTAAATTTTAAATTTTAAATTTTAAATTTTAAATTTTAAATTTTAAATTTAAATCAAATTAAATTTTAAATTTTAAATTTAAACCCTTAAATTTAAACCCCAAACCCTCAAATAAACCCTAAATCAAACCCTAAACCCTAAACCCTAAACCCTAAACTCAAACTAAACCCTAAACTCAAACTCAAACCCCAAACCCTAAACTCAAACCCTAAACCTCAAACTAAACCCTAAACCCCAAACCCCAAACCCTAAACCCTAAATTTTAAATTTTAAATTTAAACCCTAAAAATTTTAAATTTTAAATTTTAAATTTTAAATTTAAATTTAAATTTTAAATTTAAATTTTAAATTTTAAATTTTAAATTTTAAATTTTAAATTTTAAATTTAAATTTAAATTTTAAATTTTAAATTTTAAATTTTAAATTTTAAATTTAAATTTTAAATTTAAATTTAAATTTTAAATTTTAAATTTTAAATTTTAAATTTTAAATTTTAAATTTAAATTTTAAATTTTAAATTTAAATTTTAAATTTTAAATTTAAATTTTAAACCCTAAACCCAAACCCCAAACCCAAATTTAAACCCTAAACCCAAACCCCAAACCCTAAACCCCAAACCCAAACCCAAACCCCAAACCCAAAACTCAAACTCAAACCCCTAAACCCTAAACCCTAAACCCCAAACCCTAAACCCTAAACCCCAAACCCTCAAACCCTAAACCTTTTAAAACCCTAAACCCTAAATTTTAAATTTTAAATTTAAATTTAAATTTTAAATTTTAAATTTTAAATTTTAAATTTAAATTTTAAATTTTAAATTTTAAATTTAAATTTAAATTTAAATTTTAAATTTTAAATTTTAAATTTTAAATTTTAAATTTAAATTTTAAATTTTAAATTTTAAATTTAAATTTAAATTTAAATTTTAAATTTTAAATTTAAATTTTAAATTTTAAATTTAAATTTTAAATTTTAAATTTTAAACTCAAATTTAAACCCCAAACCCTTTAAATTTAAACCCTAAACCCTAAACCCTAAACCCTAAATCAAACCTCAAACCCTAAATCAAACTCAAACTCAAACTTTAAATAAACCTTTAAACCCTAAACCCCAAACCCTAAACCCTAAACCCTAAATTTAAACCCTAAACCCTAAACCCCAAATTTTAAATTTTAAATTTTAAATTTTAAATTTTAAATTTTAAATTTTAAATTTTAAATTTTAAATTTTAAATTTAAATTTTAAATTTTAAATTTTAAATTTTAAATTTTAAATTTAAATTTTAAATTTTAAATTTTAAATTTTAAATTTTAAATTTAAATTTTAAATTTTAAATTTAAATTTTAAATTTAAATTTTAAATTTTAAATTTTAAATTTAAATTTTAAATCAAATTTAAATTTTAAATTTTAAATTTTAAATTTTAAATTTAAATCAAATTTAAATCAAATCAAACCCCTAAATCAAAAATTTTAAACTCAAACCCTAAATCAAATTAAACCCTAAATCAAACCCCAAACCCTAAACCCTAAATCAACCCTTTAAACCCTAAACCCCTTAAACCCTAAACCCAAACCCTAAATTAAACCCTTTAAACCCTAAACCTTTTAAACCCTAAATAAACCTCAAACCCCTAAACCCTTTAAACCCTAAACCCTAAATCAAACCCTAAATTTAAACCCTAAATAAATTTTAAATTTAAATTTAAATTTTAAATTTTAAATTTAAATTTTAAATTTTAAATTTAAATTTTAAATTTAAATTTTAAATTTAAATTTAAATTTAAATTTTAAATTTTAAATTTTAAATTTTAAATTTTAAATTTTAAATTTTAAATTTTTAAATTTTAAATTTAAATTTTAAATTTTAAATTTAAATTTAAACCTAAATTTTAAATTTTAAATTTTAAATTTTAAACCCTAAATAAACAAATTTTAAATTTAAACTAAATTTTAAATTTTAAATTTTAAACCCCAAAATCAAACCTTAAACCCTAAACCTTTAAATTTTAAACCCTAAACCCTAAACCCTAAACCCTAAACCTTTTAAACCCTAAAACTCAAACCCCAAACCCTAAACTCAAATTTAAACATTTTAAATTTAAATTTAAATTTAATTAAACCCTAAAATTTTAAATTTTAAATTTTAAATTTAAATTTTAAATTTTAAATTTTAAATTTAAATTTTAAATTTTAAATTTAAATTTTAAATTTTAAATTTTAAATTTTAAATTTTAAATTTTAAATTTTAAAATTTTAAATTTTAAATTTAAATTTTAAATTTTAAATTTTAAATTTAAATTTAAATAAAATTTTAAATTTTAAATTTTAAATTTAAATTTAAATTTTAAATTTAAATTTTAAATTTAAACTCATTTAAATTTAAATTTAAATCAAACCCTCAAATAAACCCTAAACTCAAATCAAATCAAACTCAAAACCCTAAATTTAAATCAAACTTTAAACCTTTAAACTTAAACCCCAAATTAAATTTTAAATTTTAAATTTAAATTTAAATCAAATTTAAATTTTAAATTTAAATTTAAACCCTTTTAAATTTTAAATTTAAACCCCAAAACCCCAAATTTAAATTTAAATTTTAAATTTAAATTTTAAATTTTAAATTTTAAATTTTAAATTTTAAATTTAAATTTTAAATTTTAAATTTAAATTTTATAAAAAAATTTTAAATTTTAAATTTTAAATTTTAAATTTAAATTTTAAATTTTAAATTTTAAATTTTAAATTTTAAATTTTAAATTTTAAATTTTAAATTTTAAATTTTAAATTTTAAATTTTAAATTTAATTTTAAATTTTAAATTTTAAATTTTAAATTTTAAATTTTAAATTTAAATCAAATTTTAAATTTAAATCAAAACCTTAAACCCTAAATTAAATTTTAAACTCAAATTTTAAACTTTTAAATTTAAATCAAAATTTAAACCCTTTAAACCCCTAAATTAAAATTTTAAATTTTAAATTTAAATTTTAAAATCAAATTTAAATAATTTTAAATTTTAAATTTAAATTTTAAATTTTAAATTTAAATTTAAATTTTAAATTTAAACCTTTTAAATTTAAATTTTAAATTTTAAATTTAAATTTAAATTTTAAATTTTAAATTTTAAATTTAAATTTTAAATTTTAAATTTTAAATTTTAAATTTTAAATTTTAAATTTTAAATTTTAAATTTAAATTTAAATTTAAATTTTAAATTTTAAATTTTAAATTTTAAATTTTAAATTTTAAATTTTAAATTTTAAATTTTAAATTTTAAATTTAAATTTAAATTTTAAATTTTAAATTTTAAATTTAAATTTAAATTTTAAATTTTAAATTTAAATTTAAATTTTAAATTTAAATTTAAATTTAAATTTAAATAAATTTTAAATCAAATAAATTAAACCTAAATTTAAACCTTTAAATTTAAAATTTTAAATTTAAATTTTAAATTTAAACCCTAAATTTAAACTCAAACTTAAACCCTAAACTCAAACCCTAAACTCAAATTTAAATTAAATTTTAAACCCTAAACCTTTAAAACCCTAAATTAAATTTTAAATTAAATTAAACCTTAAATTTAAATTAAACCTTAAATTTTAAACCCAAACCCTTTAAATTTAAACCTTTTAAATTAAACTTTTAAAACCCTAAATTTTAAACCTTTAAACCCTAAAACTCAAATTAAATTTAAATTTAAAACTTTAAATTTTAAATTTTAAATTTTAAATTTTAAATTTTAAATTTTAAATTTAAATTTAAATTTTAAATTTTAAATTTTAAATTTAAATTTTAAATTTTAAATTTTAAATTTTAAATTTTAAATTTTAAATTTTAAATTTTAAATTTAAATTTAAATTTTATAATTTTAAATTTTATAAATTTTATAAATTTATAAATTTAAATTTATAAATTAAATTTTAAATAAATAAATTTTAAATTAAATTAAATTTTTAAATTTTAAATTAAATTTTAAATTTAAATTTTAAATTTTAAATTTTAAATTTTTTAAATTAAACCTTAAACTCAAATTTTAAATTTAAATTTTAAATTTTAAACTCAAACTTAAATTTAAATTTAAATTTAAAACCCTTAAACTCAAATTTTAAATAAATTTAAATTTAAATTTTAAATTAAACCCTAAACCCTAAATTTCAAACCCTAAAACTTTAAATAAACTCAAACCCAAAACCAAAAACCCAAAATCAAATTTAAATATAAATTTTAAAATTTTAAATTTAAATTTTAAATTTTAAATTTTAAATTTAAATTTAAATTTAAATTTTAAATTTAAATTTTAAATTTTAAATTTTAAATTTAAATTTTAAATTTTAAATTTAAATTTAAATTTTAAATTTTAAATTTTAAATTTTAAATTTTAAATTTAAATTTTAAATTTTAAATTTAAATTTAAATTAAATTTTAAATAAATTTTAAATTTTAAATTTTAAATTTAAATTTTAAATTTTAAATTTTAAATTTTAAATTTAAATTAAATTTTAAATTTAAATTTTAAACCTTAAATTTCAAACCCTAAATCAAATAAACTTTAAACCAAAATTTAAATAAACCTTAAACTTAAATCAAAACCCTAAATTTTAAATTTAAATTTTAAACTCAAACCCTAAATTTTAAATTAAATTTTAAATAAATTTTAAATTTTAAATTTAAACCTTTAAATTTAAATTTTAAATTTTAAATTTTAAATTTTAAATTTAAATTTAAATTTAAATTTTAAATTTAAATTTTAAACCCTAAATAAATTTAAATTAAACTCAACCTTAAATTTTAAACCTTAAAACTAAATTTAAACTCAAACTAAACCCTAAACCCTAAACCCTAAACCCTAAACCCTAAACCCTAAACCCTAAACCCTAAACCCTAAACCCTAAACCCTAAACCCTAAACCCTAAACCCTAAACCCTAAACCCTAAACCCTAAACCCTAAACCCTAAACCCTAAACCCTAAACCCTAAACCCTAAACCCTAAACCCTAAACCCTAAACCCTAATCCCTAAACCCTAAACCCTAAACCCTAAACCCTAAACCCTAAACCCTAAACCCTAAACCCTAAACCCTAAACCCTAAACCCTAAAACCGTAAAACCCTAAAACCCTAAACCCTAAAACAAAAACTGGCTCCCACAACCTCTCTGCAGTAATGTGGTCCGTAAGGAATTGTAGCCAGGAAGAATAAAACCATCAAGATTTTTATTTGCTACAAACTTGATGCCCGAAACATAATGCGGGTTTCTTGCAAAATGAAATGATAGACCACCAGAATAAAACATCCTAGTAATAATCCCCTTCAATTATTCGCGGTCCTCATTGTTCTATGC
Organism: Chloranthus sessilifolius; assembly: GCA_021018995.1. Classification (NCBI taxonomy): domain Eukaryota; kingdom Viridiplantae; phylum Streptophyta; class Magnoliopsida; order Chloranthales; family Chloranthaceae; genus Chloranthus; species Chloranthus sessilifolius. Next base: position 95,683,339 of record CM037598.1, on the reverse strand, counting down.
TTTTTCCAAGGGAGAATCCCCAACCTGTCTTCTTTTTCCAAGCGCGAGAGGTTCAACAATACCACCAGTACCACTAATCATAGCCGAGCTACCATGGCTACTTGTAGTGGATCAAACAGGTAGAGGGTCTTGCTTCGGTCTCTTCATTTTTTTCGCTTCATCCTCCAAATTTTTCATCTCCCTTATATGTTCGAGTAAAACTTTACCACAAACAACAACTCCCACACCCTTAACTTTGAGTAAATGTGACTTTACTCTAGAATACGACCCAGTATATGTCTCATTACAGTAATTGCAAGTCCATCTTTGGTTACCACCCCCACCATCAGATGCCCCTTATTTCGCAGCATATCTCCATAGAGGACGAGTATCGTCACTCACACCGGTGCCAAAACTACGAGAAGCGCTCATTGGCGATGCAAAATTGAAAAAATCTGTCCATAAAAAAAAATTATATTCATAAATATGCATATAAGTGGATGGTTGATATTAAAGTCCATAATTTTCGGTGACTTTTTGGTGAGCTAACCACTTTTTGGTGGGCACAAGCAGAGGTTCCCAATGGATAAAGATAGCAAAATGGAGCAACTAATTAAACAAATGGTTATATCTTGGGATTTTGTGCCACTTGTAACACTATCTAGCCATCTTATTTAAAGAACTTTGGTGCCAAAGATTGGGATGAAACATGAGCTCTATTATCTGATTCATTAAAATTAACCATTGAAATAGATGAGGGGCTTTGACTCTAGAATCAAATGATAGAGATCATGTATTATGCTAATATTTGGCACCAATGATCCTACACCAAGGATCCTATCAGACGGTCAAATGCTGACTCCACATGGCACACTTCACTAAAAGTGAAGGACAATTACTTTTCCCATGATCTAGGCCACTTTTGGAGATGAGTGCTATGTGGAATCAAAATTCATGTAACAGTACCTCTATTTGAACATATCGGATTATGGAAGGCACCTACATTTAAGAATGATTGATTGATTTGAATTTCATTATAGAGATTGTTTTTCCGCCCTAATCTTTCACAAAATGGATCTTGAGAACATGGGTCTACCATCAAAGGGTCCAGTGGCCCTAAATCACATGACACACATCACACTCATGTGATTTTAGTGTTATTTCTTTTTTTCAAAATCTAATCCACACGGAATAAAAAGTCCTTAATTTGATCCATTGGGTTATTGTTTTGAAGATTGAGATGAATAACCATTTTATCTTGCGGATAAGCAGTCCATCTTTTTTTATTATTCTTTAGTCGTACTCGTGCCCTTTAAGAAACAGTTTAAACGATCTTACACCATTTATTGGCTATTTGGCTTATGAACTTGGAAGGCCTGTGGGTAAAAAAATACGCTTTTTGGGAGATTCAAATCATCCGATCTGTGCACTTAATGTCAACGGTTCTTAATTTTGATAGCTGATATTGAAGTTCACTTATTGGATGGTTTACATCCACTTATAAACATGATCCTTTGGCCGTGATAGGTTCCAACAAGGGATTGCCAGTTGGGCAATTTAGATTGATCATAGATGTGTCACTTGGCACAATGATAAATCTTACTTCAATGGTGTAAGATAAAAAGTGACATTTCAATGGTGGGAGATCATTTAAACAATTATTTTAGATGTATATGATTGGCACATGTGTCGGGCCCTAGGAAGCACCGATTGCAAAAGTTTTAAACAGAGAGAATATAAAACTGCAAAAGCTTTAAATAAAAAGTATATAAAACCCTTTAAAATAATTGTTTAATTACCATCATATAAGACAAAATAAAGTCCTTTAAAGTTAAAGACTTTGCTACCGCTGCAAAGCAAAAATTAGAGCAAAGAAACCCTTAGTCTGAAACCCTTTGGCGAAGAATAGCAGCGAAAAAAAACTGAGCCAGAGCCTAGAATCGCAGAGAAGAAGAAGAAGAAGAAAGTAAGGAAGAAGAAGAAGGAAGTACCTGATTTGAGAAGACGTTCGCAGGGAGTGCAGCAGGTACGTCCTCTGCTACTTCCTCTTCTTCTTCTTCTTCAGTTCTAATCTTCTTATTTTATTTTTTTCCCTCCCTTTTGCAACCCTAAAAACAAGTGAGAGCTTTTGCTGTACTTCTTCTAATCTTCTTCTTCTTATTTTTTTCCCTTCCTTTTGTAACCCTAAAAAAGCAGTCGTATACCGATTTCGGCTCCTAATAAGGCAACCCTAGAAAATAGGGATTAAAATAATTATAAAAAATAAATTCAAGTTACTAACCGAACCGTATCGCGGCCGTACCGTACCCGATTTTTTTTTTTTTAGATACGCATGCACACGTATCCCACCAACACCCGTATCTGATACATATAGGATACGGGTATGGCACCCTTTTGGGCATATCAATGCTTCTTAGCGTCTTGCAAATGTGCTTTTTCTCTGTTACGAACTATGGGTCATTATCAGTGAAATGAGCTTGGGACACCGAATTGCGTGATGATGTTCCTTATGATGAATCTTTCGAATGTTGACACTGTACTCCTTACATAAGATTCTGCTTCCACTCACTTGGTATAGTTTTCAGTGGCTGTCAGTATGAAAGGATGTCGTTGCATACCCTATAGGCAGGCCTTGTTGAAGTCTCAGTAATTATGCGTACTCTAATTTTATCGTCCTTTTTTGCCACTGGGACTATGTTGGCCAACCATTCAGGATAGACGACTACTCGGATGAATTTGGCCTTGTGCAATTTACCAAGGTCTTCCATCATCTTCAGGGAGGCCTGTAGGTAAGTGCTCAGGTGCGCTAACATTAGCGTTGACCGTTCTTCTGACTTTACCCATGTCCCCCATGTTTTCCATTCCCCGGGTAAAGGAATTCCTTTTGAATCTTTGGATAATGCCTTGGCAGTCTCCAGCTTCTCGAAGAACCGCTCGTCCCTGGTTTTCCATTCTCCCGGTATTTATGAGCTTACAAGTTTTTGAGTCTCCTATTATTTTCAGCTGTTCTACTTCGAGTTGGAGAGCAACTCTGAGTTCTGATATGAAAGCTTCGTATTCCGCCAAGTTTGTGATGGGGAATTCTAGTTGGAGGGCCTTGGGAAAAAGTACCCCTTTTGGGCTAAGTAAAACGATCCCAATCTCTTTTCCCCTTCTTGTTTAAGCTGCCATCAAAGTGAAAGGTCCATGCTATTTCATTTGGTTCTTCTTTGAATGCTAGAACATCTTCGTCGAGGTAAGAGACTGGCACAAGTTCTTGCTGGCTAGAGGTAAGTGAGCCAATTGGTTTGCAATTGCTTGCCTCTTGATTGATTTCTGCACAACGTTCTCGATATCAAATTCGGAAAGGATGACTTGCCACTTCGAAATTTTTTTCGAGACAATCATTTTTTTCAAAGATGTACTTCAATGAGTTCATCCTATCTAATAGCTTGATGACATTGTGTAGGAAATAGTTTTAGCTTGGTGGCCTCTCATACGAAGGTTAGACAAGTTTTCTCCATCGGTATGTATCTCAATTCAGGTCTGACTAGCGTACTACTTAGGTTGTATGCAACCCTTTTAGTCTGTTTGTCATCTTCGTGTTGACCCAGAACTATCCCCATAGGCCATAGTCTTGTTGGTAATGGGGTGGTAGAGGACTAGTGGCCTTCTTGATATTAAAGGGACCAAGACTGGTGGGTATAGTGGATTTTTCTTGATGCTTTTGAAGGCTTACTGACATTGTTTGTCCCAGATGAATTTGGTTTCTCCTTTCAAGAGTTTGTGGGAAAGCTCACATCTATCCGATTGATGAAATATGAATTGTTGGATGAATTAGTCTTCCCATTAGTCCCCTTAGCTCCTTGGGGTTTCTAGGGGGTGGCATGTCCACGATTGGCTTCGCCTTGGTCGAGTCTTTTTCGATGCCTCTGCTGCTGACAATGAATCCTAGTAGTTTCCCTATTGATGCTTCAAATACATAGTTTTTCAACTTCATTTTCAGTTTGTACTTTCGAGATCTTTCTAATACCTCGCGAAGTGGTTTTGCATACGTTTTTCGTGTTCATGATTTTCCCAGGATGTCGTCTACATACACGTGGCAATTGTGGATCATGTTGTGAAAGATGGCCATCATTGCTCTTCGATTGGTTGCCCCTAAGAAGGGCATTACTACGTGGCAATAGGGTTCCCAAGGGTTTGTGAATGAGGTCTTCTCTTGATCTTCTTTGGCTGTGCGGATTTGGTTTTATCCAGAGAAGTCATCCAAGAATGATAACATCTTGTGCCCAACGGTATATTTGGGAGATGGGAAGTCCTTTAGGCAGGCCTTGTTGAGGTATCGAAAATTATGCATACCCTGATTTATCATCCTTTTTTGCCACTGGGACTATGTTAGCCAACCATTACAGATAGACAACTACTCGAATGAATTTGGCCTTGTGCAACTTGCTGATTTCTTCCTTCACTTGAAGAGCAACATGTGGATGTATCTTTCGGAGTTTCTGCTTTACTGGCTTTACCCCTGGCTCCAGAATAAGGTGGTGCTCCACGAGCTCTTGATCCAATCCAGGCATGTCTTCGTACGTTTAAGCAAAGGTGTCTAGGTATTCCCTGAGGACTACGATGTTCATTTTTTTTCGTTGGGGTTGAGTGTTGTGCTTATGAGGAAATTCATGGGTCCTTGTGTGCCGAAGTTGATCTCTTTGACTCCGGAGTTTGTTGCTCAAATTGCTCTATGCAAGTTCTCAGTGACTCTCTTGGCTATCATCCTGCTGGCAATAGTACTTTGGTGAGCGAGCATGACAAATATCAGTTTGCTCCTCACTCTCCCTGGTACCACTGTCGCTTGTCAGGCTATTTTTTATATTTTCTTAATATTTTGAGATTTTTTTATTCCTTTTCAATTTTTTGGGCTTTTGAAAATTATTTTCATGGGTGAGACTTCCCTCCAAGGATACGAAGATGCTGGTTGAGCAGCAATCCCTTATGCGGAGGTAATTATGTTTAGTAAAGCATGTGCTTCTTCATGGTGAATCGACGCAAGCGCCTCTCCCGTTTCAATGCTGGTGAGAATAAAGCGACTTCTTCGCTGTTGAGGTTGATGTGACTGACCCTCGTATTCACTTCAAACATTTTCCTGAACTCTCTGTCATACTTTGGAAACTCCCAACTGCTACAAAACTTCTGCCTTTTCTCGAGGCTCCAACAGATCCTTTAGAATCTCTCGTTCCTCAGATGAAATGTCCATGTAGCTTCCACCTAAGTGGTTCTTCATTTGTGAATAGTTCTTCCTCAACCCATTCGAGACCCCAACGCTTTCGATTCCGGAGCAGGATGATCGGTTGTCTGATACCTTGATTTTCGACTCTAAGCCCAGGAGCGGCTTGTATTCTAAGTTGTTCATTACCTTCCATCCTTGTCGGGTGTTGGGAGGTATCCCCATTAGGAGTTCATATTTTGGGAAGTTGAACGCATTGCTTGTCATGCGCAGAGGGCGTCTGGTGGTCACTCATCCGTGGATACATTGATTATATCTTCATTTTACGGGAACTTTATCCCCTGATGGTAGGTGGATACTGCTTTCATGGCCCGAAGCCACTACCTTCCCAATATGACGTTGAAATTTGAGGCTATCTCCATGACATGGAAGATAGGCATGGAGCATATGTTGAGGGAGGCCTAGTATCCACCAGTGCATGAGGTATGACGTCCCTGAATGCGAACGAAGATGTAAAGTAGTTTCGAGCTTTCCAATGGGTAAGCATCAGAGAGGTCACTTTTTAAGAATGTGTTTGCTGAAGTGGTTTCCATGGCTATGGTGATATTCTCGAAGCTCTGCATATTGATTTTAGACCGAACTTTCATCAGAAAGTCATGATGTTTTGGTGACTTGTTGATTAGTTGGAAGACTGAAATCTCTGCTGAGATCATTGGAAGATGTTGAAGGTCACATTCCTTGCCAGTTTTGCTCTCTACTTCCTTTTCTTAAGGGGTACAAATGGTGGGAGGATGACAGGCGACTGTGGTACCGGATTGTGGGTGACATGGATGGTGCCGAGATGTCACTGCGCACAGACGAAGGAGTCTGTTGCTTGTATGTTGTCCCTGATCTCGTGATAGCGCACTGAGTGAAGTCTTCTTTGACCACTAACATTTTTGTGAGTGAGTCCCTGCCGAGGATCTTTGCGATAACCTGTATTTCTTCTCTGTGGATGATCCTCTGGGGGTATTTCTCTTTGAGCATATCTAGAGTATTAATTTCTATGAGCTGCTGATTATTCTTCTTTGTAAATGAATCTTTGAGGGTCCCTTTCTTTCAGCGTCAACAGGGTGTTGTTAGAGTGGCAGGTTGCTCTTCTTGGTAAATGAATCTTTGGGGGTGTTTCTCGTCTAGCATATTCAAAGTGATGACTACTGGGGAAGAAGGATCGGGCAAAGGTTCTTTGAAGATTCCCTTTGTTGAATTATCTAATTTTCCTGTTTAGGATTTGATTAGTGACTGGTCTATCTGATTTCGGTCGTTCATGTTGTGGACGATATCCTAGAGGGTGGTACATTCTTCCAAGTTATGATCGTTGTAACGGTGGAATTGGGAGAACTTAGAATAATCGAGGTTGGCGGGCCATAGGCGCAACTTTTTTGGTGGAAATCTTACGAGGTTGTTGTTAGCTGAAACCTGAAAAATATCTGCCATTGATGCTGGAATAGGCACGTTGTAATACTTTTTTTCTCCAAAGGGTTGGGGGTTTGGATTACTTTGACTGGGGTTGCCGAGATTTGCCGGTGGAGGAATGTTATGATAATTTGCCCCTTGTGGACCCTGAGAGCCTTGGCTGGTTTGTAGTCCTCGTAACGGGTTTTGGGGTGGCACCGGATGCTAACTGCGATGCTGGGGTTGCTGATTCTGAATCTGAGGCGACTGGCTGACTATGTTGAACTCAGTGGTCTTGACAACTTGGTTGGTGGCACGATATATTCTTCATGGTGCTTCTCCGGTTGGTCGGCCCGCATGGTCATTTACTATTTGGGTCAGTGTTCCGCCTTTTATATGCCTCTGCATGCAGGATGCTCTTTCATAGAGGGCGGGAAAGATTCAACAGTCTCCTCTTGCGAGTGCTTCTTTCAACAACCCATTCAAGTTCGAGTGAACTATGTGTACTGCATCGCTCTCAGGTATGACGAAGGCGGCTTTCGCTGCTAAATTGTGCCATTGCTTTATGAAGGTCATGAAATCCTCCGTCCTTTTGCATCGTCCCGACTAAGTCTCTGAGTGTGGGTTAGAGTTGAACTTGACGCTTTCACTGGCTAAGGAGCCGGTCTATGATATCCTCGAAGGTTGTTATGGTGGTTAGTGGTAAGGTGCCAAACCAGTTGAGGGCTTGTCCTTTTAGCAACTTGCAAAAGTAATGGATCAGGAGAGAAAGAGACGATGATGGGGGTCGTCAGTTTCGTTATACATGCTGAACTTGGGGTCCCTGTAGTTCATAAGGATTACAATCTCGAGGCTGTGACAGAAGTCAGTGAAAGCTGGTTATCTCTCATGCTGACTTTTTTGGGCCAGGTAGTCCCCAAGGTAGGGATCTAGGTCGTCGAGCTTTTCGTTTTTGAGGCAAGCTAATTTGATACTTCCTTCAGATTCTGTCGATTTAGGTATAGTGTGCGCCAGGGTTTCGTTTCCTCATGTGGTTTCGAGGAAATCACGGTCACTAAACAACGCTTTGTCGGATGCTTTGGTCAACATTCCTCTCGTTTTTCAAGCTTCTTCACCTCCACGATGGTTTATTTGATGAATCATGGCTTCAACCTGTTCCACAATGGGTGGTTCCTCTGATTCTTCGTCTTGCCTTAGCAGAGTCTGGTCTCTAGGGATCGAATTGGTGCAAGTTTCATGTGGGTGCCATGGGTATAATTTTTGGATTCGGTGAGTGTACATGGTGTGAAAAAGACGTAGGATTCACTCAGAGTCTCTCGTTTCTATGGTTGGTGCTTCTGCTCCTAATCTACTATGGGTATTCTAGTACTACCTCACTGTTATGGCATTTTCTTTGGGTCTGCGGGGGGTGGTACAACCCTGCTCCATGTGCAAGGGAAGATCAAGTAGGCAGGATGTTCCCCGAATACATCCCCTTCTACGAGGATTTCAATGACCCTTGCAAGCTTGAGGATAGTAATAGGTTCCTAGCATGATGTGTATTGATGAAATCTCGATGTGTTGTCAAGGTGCTATACTTACAAAAGTCTTTGACTAAGGGGGTCCCACCGTGATTGCCAAGTTGTCGATCACGGCTTACCACACGTAATTTTTCTTGGCTTTAGCTTTGCTTTCTGGGTCGTGTGTTTTATTGTTTCTTCCTTCTTCCTCCGTCGTTGTTGCCTATCTGTCTCTGTGGTCTGGCTTCTCAACAGAGATGCCTTCTTGCAATCACCACCCACATATTTTTATCGCTGCCCGGAGACACGTCTCGGTGTGTTGTGAAGGTGCTAAGGAGAAATAAGGGAAGGGAAGGTGTTATACTTACAAAGGTCTCTGATTAAGGGGCTCCCATCGCGATCGCCACGCTGTTGATCACGACTTATTACACATTATTTTTCTTGGTTTTAGCTTTGCTTTCTGGGTCGTGCGTTTTCTGTTTCTTCCTTCTTCTTCCAGCATTATTATCTATCTATGGTTTGTGGTCTGGCTTCTCAAAAGAGATGCCTTCTTGCGATCGCCACCCATAGATTTTTATCGCTGCCCGGAGACCTGTCTTTTATTTGACCACACTCGCTTCATTGAGGTAGGTTGGCGGGGTTCCTCCTTACTGGCCGATGGTCGGTCGTCCCTATATGGGTGTCTAGTTGATTTAATCTGCAGTGCCATAAATTTATGATCAATAGGGGATGGGAAGCCAAAACAAAAAAATAATCATGATGATCACAGGAAAAATGTCATAACTCACTGTATACTCATCCAAATTTAGTGAGACCAGAGTCGAATGAGAGATATGACCAAGTTGATTCACTCTTATCCACCAAACAACTTCAAAAAATTACACATAACTCAAGCGATTTGGAAAACCAAATATGACGTTAACAGGGGCTTTAGGGGTGATATCGATTCGGTTGGTTTTCAGGCAAAAATCTCAACCGAACCAATCCTTTCGGTTTCCTTGGTTTTTGAACCGAAACCGAACTTACTAGAGTACCTATCGAACCAAACTTATTGCAATCAGTACGGTCCCGTTTCGGATTCCACGCCATTTTTTTTTTTAATCGGTAATAAGGATTATATTAAAACCAGCAAGGCGTTGAAGCTGAATACAATCAAGCAACACAATCAAAACAACATACATCGACAATTAGTACACCCAAACCACCCAGGACCCCCTATCCCTCTAACCTTTAACTCGGGTCCCAAAGGAAATTGGAGCTGCTGTCCTCAAGCCCTCCACACTCTCCCCAAAAATTCACTAACTCCGAGACCGTCCTAATAATCATTCCGACAGGTTTGGTTCTGTCTTCAAAAATTCTGCGGTTCCTCTCACACCATAGACATCACAAAGCGGCGAACATCGCAGCCCTCCAAACCCCCTTATCCCCCCTTTGTTTCGCGTCGCTTCCCAGCTCAACATGAACAAGTGAAGGGATTGGGGCATCGTCCAGGACATACCGAAAGATCTAAGTATGGCTCCCCACACCTCATCGGCCACACGGCAATGAAGAAAGAGACGAGCAGCGGACTCCTCCCCAGCATAGCACATAACACACACAGTCGAGACATCGTTCCCTCTCCGAATCAGTTGATCCCTGGTAAGAATTTTTCCCTTACACACCATCCAAGCGAAGAACCTGAGCTTGAGAGGAATGGGTTCCCTCCACATCCATTTACCACCAAAGTTGATAAGCGGGCGACGTGAATACCATCGATATAGGGCTTTAATGCTGAACTTCCCTTCTCGATTTAGATCCCAGATCCGCTGATCTACCCTTGAGTTGTTCCACTGTACCGCGTACAGTGTACTTAGAAGACCCAAATAGCTCCCCACCTCGTTGTCTCTGAGGCGCCTCCTGATGGGTACATCCCAAGTACTCTCGCTGACGAAGGAAACGAACTCATTAATCCTACCACCCGAGTTCAAGGAGAGGGTATAAACTTTCAAAAACATAGCTTTGAGCGTGCCCCCATCCAACCACCGATCTTCCCAGAAATAAATACGGGACCTGCATCCCCAGCTGTATCGCACCCCCTTGGCCAAATTCTCCCAAGTACGGGAGATATCTCTCCACCATGGAGAGGAATTTCTGCGGGTAGACAGACTTATCCCCCAACCCCCCAAGACATTCCATATTTGTCGCACAAAACCAACCACCAGAGGCTATCCCTCTCCTCCTCCCTTCCCACTCTCCAAATCCATTTCCCGAGCAATGCTAAATTGGTTCTCTTGAGACTCCAAATCCCCAACCCCCCATACACTGTAGGCATCTGATAAGTGTCCCAATTGACGAGATGGTACCGCCGGCTCAAACCTGCCCCCTCCCACAAAAACACCGTTTGAATGCATTCCAACTGATTTAGAATTTTAGCCGGGCACCTAAACATGGACAAGTAGAAAATAGGGATCGCCGAAAACACCGCTTTAACTAAGACCAGTCTACCCCCACTACTCAGCAGCCTGCCTTTCCATGACGACAATCGCTACTCAAATTTCTGCACCACAAGGAGCTAGTCAGTACTAGAGAGCTTTCTGATCCCAAGAGGCATACCCAAGTACCTAATAGGCAGCCCCTCAATGCGACACCCAACCGAACCAACAAAGGATGTCAACAAATATTCCTACACCCTAATCCCCGATATAGTGGACTTAAGGAGATTAACCCGTTGGCCCGACATCGCCTCATAAACCGAGAGAACATCAGCCATAACTCGGATTTTTGACTCATATGCCTTCCCAAATAGGATTGTGTCGTCCGCGTACTGAAGGTGCGTAATAAATCGCCTCTGATCACCAACTCTGATACCAGTAAGCATCCCCAAGGCCCTTGCGCACGCCCGATCAGCCCCGACAATGCCTCCCCCACCATATTAAAAAGGGGGAGAGAGGATCACCTTGCCTGGCGCAGTCCCATTTATCAATACCGAGAACCAAGGAGACGAATAGCACCCGTGCAACCACTTCCTCCAAGTGGCACCAAACCCCAACCTTCCAAGCATATAATCCAAACTCCCCCAACTGACTCTATCATAAGCCTTCTCCATATCCACCTTCCAAACTACCGCCGGACTACGAAGCACATAAGCCGAGTGAATGGTCTCATTAGCAACAACCACTAGATCCATGAGGTGTCTACCGCGGACGAAGGCCCCCTGGTTATCAGATATGACACTGCACATCACCCCCTTAAGTCTATTGGTCAACACCTTCGCAATGATCTTGTAAGTGCAATTGATCAGACTGATCGGTCGATAATCGGAAATATTTTTAGCCCCGTGAATCTTGGGGATGAGGGTAATAAAGGTAGAATTTAGTGCTCTTTCGATAAAGCCAGTGGAGTGAAACTCGTGGAAAACGTCCATCAGATCCACCTTAATCATCCCCCAGAACGCGCGGTAGAATTCCATGGTAAACCCGTCCGGCCACGGTGATTTATTGGTCCCACCAAATCTAATCGCGGTCCACACTTCGTCTTCCGTAAACGCACATTCCAGCCCCTATTATCCTCTTCTGAAACAATATTAAACTGTAGCTCATCCAGAATCGGTCTTTGGAGCCCCTCATCAGAGTACAGACGTTCATAGAAATTCACAATGTTATCCCTCACCTCGTCCTGACCCGAGTACTCCACCCCATCCACTATGATGTTCCCCAAATACTTTGATTTATTACGGGCGTTTGCAACCGCATGGAAATGCTTCGAGTTGGCATCCCCCTCTTTGAACCACCAAGCCTTCGCTTTCTGCATCCAAAAGCATTCCTCAACCCTGCATGTCTCGCTGAACTCTACCTTTGTTCGCAATCTAGCCTCCCTTTCATCTGTCGAAAGCATCCTGGTCTCCTCCAAATTGTCTAACTCTTTTAGCTTTGAAAGCAGCCTCTCTTTTCTAACATGCACCTTTCCATACTCATCCCTATTCCAGACCTTAATACGATCCTTTAACCGACATAGCTTAGTGATGAACCGATAAGCAGCCGTCCCATTCGACACCGGTTCAGCCCACCACCCCCGAACCTTCTCCCGAAAAGTATCGTCCATAAGCCACATATTCTCAAAGCGGAAAGGGGACGATCCCCTACCACGGGAGTCGCACGTGAGAATGATAGGTCGATGGTCTGAAATGGCACGGGCGAAAGCCTCCAGTCGAGCGTCTGGGAAAATGTCAAGCCACTCAGTAGAACAAAGAAATCGGTCCAACCTGCTGAGAATCGGCGAATCTTGCAAATTTGACCACGTAAATCTGGCCCCCGTCATCGGGATATCGAATAACCCCCACTCCGCAATGAAGGAGTTGAAATCCCTCATGACCCGACGGTTGGCAGGGCCACCCTGCTTCTCGAAATCCCACCTAACAACATTAAAGTCTCCAGCCAAGCAGAGTGAAAAATCCCACCGAGCAGCCAAAGCATTCAGCTCAAACCAGAAGTCCCCCCTCTCTCGATCCGCCGTCGGTCCATAAATGCCCGCAAAACTCCAAACTTTCCCCGACACTTTGTCCCACAACACCACAACAGCCGAGAAATACCCCAGTTCCTTGTCCACCTTGTCAAATATAACCAACGACCATGCCACTAGAATCCCCCCGAAAGCCCCTAATGAATCGACACCGATCCATCCCAACTGCCCCCCCTCCCCAAGATCGAAGCTACTTTCCTATCGTCACAGCTCCCCCACTTAGTTTCTTGGAGTGTAACCACAATAGGATTGTACACCTTGATCGCTTGTCTAACCCCCGACCACTTGAGCCGATCGCTAATGCCTCTAACATTCCATGCTAGCATCCTCATGATCATACAAGTAAGAAGCCCGCCCGAAATGACAACATCCAGTCATAGTCCCCCCTCCCTCCTCCCATCCGACATACCCCAGTGTAGCCGTGCCAACTCCCTTAATCCACCTCGCCTCTTTCTCTTGCCAATTTGACGACATGCAATGATGGATCGAAACACCTCCCGTAGTTTTGCCTGAGATCCCTTAAATGTCATCCCAAGGTTTCGCCCTACATTAATCAGCCGATCGATTTCCATCGCCAATTATGCATCCAGGTCCTCACCACCCTCTGCTTGATCTGGATAAACTTGAATCTGTAGATCCTCCATCGACAGGCACGTCGGCTCGTCGATATCCTTGTCTAGCCAGATCCCCCTATTGATCACCATCTCTGTCCCAGCACTTCTGACATCTTCCTCAGCACTCGCAATCAAATTTTCCTCCCCAGTGAATCCGTCTCTCCTCTTATTCTTCTTCTTCATCTACAGCTTTTCTAGGTTTGGTTTTTATAAGTGGTTTCGGATTTTGGGTGCGCGAGAGGATGAGAATATTGAAATTAATTATATAAGTTCTTTATTAAATATAAGCTATTGTGGAATAAACCTAAACCATGAGTGATTCATGTCTTGTCCTGAGGAGGGGTGACTGGATTTGCAACCGATGCCGCAATGTCAATTTCCAACGTAGGTCTATTTATCACCGATTTGGGTGTTCTGCCCCCCGGTCCTCTGGAACGTTGGTTAATCCGGCCAGCCATTTCCCTCCTGGCTCAGCCTGTGGTCGCCAGACCTTTCTTAATGAAGCACAAGTACGCAATATCAGGCAAGGGTGGTCGATTACCAGTAAAAAAAGCAACAGGTCTCTAACGATAAAGGATCTTTCGACCAAGACAAGTTCGCAACAGCTGGTCAGTCCCTTTGCCGGGAATGAGACGCAGGGGGGCCGAAATTTGACGGAGGCAATGATCCGACAGAGGACAGTCCCGGAGATCTCGTCATCACCTCCACACAATTTAATGCCCTCACCCTTTACCTTTGTCAGTATTGGGTTGTTCTACATGCCAATAAAAACTCACTTTCGCTATTTTTATTACACAAATGGATTTATACAAGGTGGGAAGTCACGGACAGACCGGCGGTATCGATTTTGTCCGACACGAAGTTCTTACTTTGGTTCAACAATGAGAAAGGAGCCAAGGAGTTCTGCCATACAAAACTTTTCTATATACACGAGTGTCCTGTGGTGTGCTAGCCATGGGATCCGACGGTGGGGAATGTGCAAGTTCATAAGGAAAGGGAGGGAGTGTGGCTTCGCATCTTCGGTCTACCGGTCCACACTTGGTCCCCGGTGGTCTTCGAACACATTGGGGATCGATGCGGTCGATTCATCCTCGTTGACAGATGGATTACTGATCTCTAGGACACGGACCACGCCAGGATCCTCGTTGAGGTTGACTCGGAGACCAACGTCCCCAGATTGCTCAATATCCAAATCACGGGCAACGCCTACCAACTCTTCATAGAACTTGCAAGGTTGGAGGGGATGATCAACTCGCAACAGGTTGACGAACGAGCCGAGGGGTTCCGGATCATCGATGTTGACTTCGACGGTGCTCTCAATGAAGTGGCCTACCCGCTCCTCAAGCCACATGGATCGGCTCAGGTCGCCTGGCCATCGGTGAGATACCCGTCGCCAAGTTGGTCCTCGCGCTTGTCGTTCGGGCTGGAATCGCGGGGACCTTTGCACACCCCAGGGATGGACGGTGCTTTCTCTCTGATGAGGGGGAATACTCATGATTATCGATCGGTTGAGACTCAGGGTCGATCAGACGGTAAGCTGGCTTCTGATCGACGCTCAGGGGAAGAGGGTACGGACCGTACTGCGGGCGGCTCTCCGTTCAAACAAGCGACTTCCCCAGCTCCGGAGAAGTGTACGATGGCGATCGAGCTGACGGCTGAGATGCTCTCGCTTCTGCAATCTAGCAGTGTCTGTTGTTCTCCTCAGTAGAGGGGACAACTGCTCTCCACTCTGCCGGCACTGGGTTCCAACATCGACAGGCGCTGGGATCCCATGGAGATGGAGGCTAGAACCCTACCGTCTTTGGTTAATAATAGAAGGATGTCGTGAGTTTTCAAATGCTATTCACGGAAGAGGAAACTCCTTTATGTTTCCCTATTACCATTGAAGCCGGGATGGAGGACGCGTGGAGCGTCTCGGGGGCTGCTCTCTCGCAAGATGCAGACACGTGGCACCTTAGCCCCCTATCGGTCTCTGAAGTCTAATGTTGACCCGACTCCTACTAGGTGGTGGGTGGTAAAACACCTTTTATCTGGGTCGACTGGTACGTCTAACCAGAGCCTAACACGTGTCGAGCAGGGAGACATGGAACAACACGTGGGGATCCATTCCTCTTTTACCCTCTCACCTCAGGGTATTTGGAACTTCTTGTCGGTCCTGGAACACGGGTCACCCCGATGTCAGTGGCAGATGGGGCCAACCCGACCCAAAATTGTTGGGCTGCAGAGATCACGAATGTCGGGTCCGGTCCTGCTGCTTCAGTAACCCAGATTCAAGGGCTTACGCTTTGGGCCCCCGTGGAGTTTGTTGGTGTGTCATCTTTGGAGGATCAGCTAGTGGAACCAGAAAATAGACACGCTGCTCTTTAGGTTCTTGAGGGGGGCGAGGACCAAAATCGGGGGGGTTTCCATCGGGGAGGGAAGAACGACAACTACGATGAAATCGATAGTCTCATTCAGTTCAGTCGACAGCTTGGTATGACCTTCAAGGGCACAGAGGAAACCTTGCAGGAGGTTTTCCGATCTATCGTGGTGACCCGTGGAGATAACCGACGAAAACAGCGCACGGGTGCTCGTGAATTGCTCAGATTGGGGTGGGGTATGACAGATGGGAGGGGGATGGGGGCCGAATGATCCCTATTTTTCCTTGGGAGGGTAATCAGCTGATTTCCATATGAAGATGATTTCTTGGAACGTCTGGGGCATTTGCGACTTCGATAAGCGTGCTAGGGTCAAGCGCCTCATCCGTTCCGTCCATCCGGTGGTCATCACCCTTCAGGAGACTAAATGGGGTCCTTGTGATGATCGCAAAGTTGCCTCGATTTTAGCCAGCAGTGGTTGGGAATGGATTGGCGTAGATTCGGTTGGCACCTTCGGAGGCATTTTGGTTGCTTGGAGATCATCGATGTTCGAGAAGTTGGACGAGGAGGTGGGTATGTTCTCCACCTCGGTAGTTCTCCGGAACAGGGACAACAAGAAGCATTGGGTGTTCTCTGGTGTATATGGACCTTCGAATTACTCTGGTCGTACGACGTTTTGGGACGAATTGAATGTTGTGACGGCCAGATGGAATTTACCGATTTGCCTGGGAGGAGATTTCAACGCGATATGATGGGGTCATGAGAAACAGGGGGGACCACCAGATTTACAGCTAATGAGGATCTTTAATACATGGATTGAAGATTGGGCCTTGGATGATGTTCCACTCATTCGATCACGCTTCACATGGTCTAATCTTCAAGAACAGCCCTCTCTTTGCAGATTAGATCATTTTATCTGTAACGCTGATTGGCTGGAAATTTTCCCGGCTACCAGATTGGAGTGTTTAGCTAGGGCCATCTCAGACCATAGGCCGGTTATGCTGACATGTGAGGCCTGTGGAAAGGGGCCTAGCCCTTTTCGCTTTGAAAATGTGTGGTTGGTCGACGATCGTTTCCACGTGGCGGTCCCCGAGTGGTGGCAAGAAGTGAATCCTAGTGGAACAGCAGTGTATAAATTCATTTCCAAGCTCAGCTGGATCAAGAAGAGAGCGTCGGATTGGAATATGGAGGTTTTCGACAATCTGCAATACAATAAAGAAACTTGCCTTACACGGATACGAGAGTTGGACGATTAGGAGGAAATCGGTGCTTTGAATGATGCTGATCATGAGGATTGCGATCGGATCAAACAGAGGTTCAACTCTCTTACTAGAGCCGAAGAAGTGGCTTGGAGCTAAAAGGCTAAAGTTCGCTGGTTAAAAGAGGGACCGAAATACGAATATTTTCCATGCCATTGCGAACGTGAGAAACAAAAAGAATTTCCTTGGATCTGTCACGATGGAGGGGGGGATGTGCTTCGGTCATGAGCAGGTTAGTGAAGAGGTGGTTAAGTTCTACTCGAATCTTTTCTAGGAGGATGCGCGACTCCGGCATGAATTGGATGGGGTGCCATTCAGTTCCATTACCGAGGAAGATAGGGCTGATATTAAAGGGCCATTTCGGGAAGAGGAAGTGTGGAATGTTATCAGGAAAGGAGGGAGAAATAAATCCCCCGGTCCCAACGGTTATACTTTCGAATTTTACCGGGCTTTCTGGTCGGCTATCAAAGGGGAGTTACTCGACTTTTTCAAAGAGTTTCATAATACTTGTTTTATTGGACGCAACCTCAACTCCACCTTCATCACCTTAATTCCCAAGAAGGATGGGGCTCATGATCTCACCGATTTTCGACCGGTTTGCCTTATCAACTACCTATATAAAATTCTTTCCAAGGTGCTTGCGAATAGAATGAGTCCTCTAATGGGGAAACTAATTTCCGAATCACAAGGGGCTTTTGTGAAAGGAAGACAGCTGGTGGACCAAGTGGTTGTGGCCCATGAGACTATCCATTCGGTGCACTCGGGCCGGATACCGGCTGCTCTTTGGAAGATTGATATGGAAAAGGCATATGATCGCATCAGCTGGTCTAGTCTAGACTATATGCTCCGCAGATTTGGTTTTGGTACTAAATGGAGGAATTGGATGCGTGCTTGCTACGCTACTCCCTGGTTCTCTATTCTCATCAATGGTACTCCGGCGGGTTATTTCAAAAGTTCACGTGGCATTCGGCAAGGAGACCCCCTCTCCCCTTTCCTATACAATATGATGGGAGAAGCCCTTGCGGGGCTTATTGCTCGTGCGAGTCATTTGAATCTGATATTGGGGATTCGGGTGGGGAATCATGATTCTGCTATTTCTCTTCTTCAATATGCGGATGACATTATACTCTTTGGCAAAGCTGAAGAGGACGAGTTCAAAAATATGGCTGCGATTCTAATTGATTTTTAGGCTATTTCGAGGCAGTGCATCAACCTTCAAAAATCCAAAGTAACGGGCATTGGGATCAATAGTACTACGCTCCACAATCTGGCGCGTATCGCCAAGTGCGGCTGCCAAAACCTGCCGATTAATTATCTTGGTCTACCCTTGGGCCTGCATAAACCTTCGACCAATGATTGGGAGCTGGTGATTCAACGGTTCTAGCTAAGACTAACTACTTGGAGAAACAAATTCCTGAGCGGTGGCTGGATAACCCTGCTCAAGGCGGTCCTATCTAGTCTTCCCATCTTCTACATGTCCATGTTTAGATGCCCAGCCAGCATACTTCGTCGCATTGAGCAGACCAAATGTAATTTCCTTTGGGAAGGAGCTGGTGCAGATAGAAAATACCACCTGGTCAATTGGGAGAAATGCCAACTACCTCTGAAGAGTGGAGGATTAGGGATATGCAGCGTGAAATGAACCAACATTGCTCTTCTCGGCAAGTGGTTCTTGCGTGCTGGAAATAACGACGAGGCAGAAAGTTTATGGCGTAAGGTACTTGTAGAGAAATACGGTATGGCGAATTACAACTGGGGACCCAATTACACGGAAACTAGAGGTATCTCGAACTGGTGGAAAGGCATTTGCGAAACCTAGAAACATTTCCATAAGGGGATCTGATTCAGTTGGGGATGTGGGACCCGAATAAGCTTCTGGGATGATAACTGGACTAACTAGGGGCCCCTGCGTGATCTGTTCCAACGAGTCCACTCTGTTGCTCGAAATCCATCGGGTCGGATCAGTGACTTCTTGTCGAAAGACAATGGCATTAGGGTGTGGGATGTGGTCACCCGGAGGTACCTGCGTATGGACGAAGGTGAGGAGTTTGCTAGACTCCTACAATTGCTGTACAAGATGAAACCGAATGCCCAAAACCTAGACCGACGGAGTTGGGCCCCGAACAGCAATGGCGCGTTTAGTGTCAAATCATATTTTCGGATGTTGACCCGTCGGCCACTTACCATATTCCATGGAGCTACATTTTGGAAGGCTAATGCCCCCCTTAAAATTAAGTTCTTCGCTTGGTCCCTATTCAAAGAGAAAATTCTCATGATGGATACTTTCATCTGAAGAGGAAAGATTACCGCAAACTGTTGTATCATGTGCCTTAAGGACGAGGAATCGGCCGCACACTTTTTTCTTCACTACCAGATAGCTGTTGAGATATGGAGTACAGTTTTAAATCTGTTCCAGGTGAGGTGGGTCTTGAATGCAACAACCTATGATCATTATCTATCTTGGAATGTTGTGGAGTTGGATTCCCAGGTTTAGAATAACTGGAAGGTGTCTTTTTTTGCCGTAATCTGGAGTATATGGAAAGAGAGAAACCGACGGATATTCGACCAGACAAAGAAACCAGTGGGGTGTATCGTTAAGGTGGCCAAAGATCTTACCAACTTGTAGGTATCCGATGGTACCTACACGAGTCTGGACCCATGGGACCCGGGATAAATCCATTGGGTGATTAGTGGAGACTGTTGGGGGGTTATCTGTCACCTTCTAAGATGTTGTTTTCCCTGTTTTTTTTTTTTTTTCCTTCCTTTTCTACAGCCTTTTGATCGGGTTTGCTTTGTATATGTTCCCAGCACCTTGCTGGCCTGATTAATAGATTACTATTTTTACCGATCAAAAATATATATATAAACTCTTGTGTAGCGTTATATGTTAACTCAAAAGGTACTTGATAGTGTGGTGGGATTTGGTAATGACATAGTTATCATTATTTTTGGTTTTGTTCTTATTCTACACTTTGTATTGATGCTTTACTATATCATCATTATCATCACAGCCTTATCCCATCTATTTGGGGTTGGCTTTGTATGTCCTATTTCTCCATTTTCTCTTGATCAGCACTAAGCTCTCTGTAACGTCAAAATTCTTCATACCCTTCTCATGCCTTCCCTCCAGATCTTTACTGGTCTTCCGCTTCTCCTACTTCCTTGTGCTTGTAGCGTTAACCCTTCATATAGGATTTGCTTTGTGCCTTCAACGAATATGTCCAAACCAACTCCTACGGCATTTCATGTTTTTTTTTTCCCTTTATATACGTCACTTTCAAAATTTCTGGTATGTACTAGTTTCGAATTTTATCCTTTCTTGTTACTCCACATATCTTATATATTTTCTCAGGATATAAACATATAGGGCATATAGGGAGAAATTGGGGTTTCATTCATTTACTATAAATGTTATTAGCTAACATTTTAAGGCAAAACATATATAGCAAGGGATTTAAAACCGATACACATGGGCATATCGGCTGTCCTAAGCTGAAACATATCTGCCAAACTGGCCGATATTAAAGTACCTTTTTTCTATTTTAAGATATTAAAATTTTAAAGTAATAATAAAAAATTGCTTGAAGGGCAATTTTGGCATTATTTTTGTTCATATCTAGTACA
This sequence comes from Chloranthus sessilifolius, assembly GCA_021018995.1. Classification (NCBI taxonomy): domain Eukaryota; kingdom Viridiplantae; phylum Streptophyta; class Magnoliopsida; order Chloranthales; family Chloranthaceae; genus Chloranthus; species Chloranthus sessilifolius. The sequence goes on along the minus strand of CM037598.1, from coordinate 95,662,876 downwards.
TATCTGCCGATATGATCCAACATGAGTAGATATGACTTGATATTTAACTTTTTAAATTTGATAATCTGACCCTATCGGCTGATACGACCTGATATGAGCCGATTTGACCCTGTATGGGCAAATATGACCCGAAGCGACGGATAATATTGTATCAGATGGGAATAAATCGATACATATCGGCTAATATTGTAGAAATCCAACGAGCCTAACTCAACCTCACAAAACTGGCTTGTAAGGTGAAGTTTGCCCAAGATATAAAGAGCCTAAGAAGGGTCTGCCCACAAACGATGTGGGACAATTCCAACACGCCCCCGCACATGTTGGCGAGATTGAGCCAAATCACGTGGACAAGAAATGGGTGACGTGGGGAGAAAGAATGGCTTTGATACCATGTAGAAATCCAACGGGCCTAACTCAACCTTACAAAACCGGCTTGTAAGGTGAGGTTTGCCCAAGATATAAAGAGCCCAAGAAGGGTCTGCCCACAAACGATGTGGGACAATTCCAACAGATATGACCATATGTATCGCCTCTTTTTCCACCACTTGACACTCATGTGGTTCCATCTAGACCTTTCGATCCTTCTCCCCATTTCTTGGAATGAGTGGGGTTGTTTCCAAGTGACCAAGTGACACTCTTATTTAGTAAGGGTTGTGGTACTTTACCAATCATCCAAATGTAGAAAACTGATCAAATGTTAAGAATTTTCCTAAGGCGGCCAAGAGATTGGATGGCAAAAGAGATTCTAAATGTTAAATGACAAAGTTGTCATGGACCTTCATTAGGTATCTTGGGATTTAACTTGCGATCAGAACATTAACACTCCAGTTGTTAAGACTACCAACCTAGAAATTGAAGACTAATTTAGGTTAAATAATATTTTACATTATCAACTTCCCTACGAATTTGACAAAAATATAATTGATTAAATTAACCTAGGGACCAATGTTTTTACAACTAGACCAGATGTGAACTGGGGAGGGCATCGGTTCGGTTTGATTGGGTTGGACTGAGTTGGACGGGTCAATACAAAATATTATTTTAAATAAATTTATAAATAAATCATTATATCTAATTAAGTTTTAACATAAATCTTTTTAATCATCATCACACCTTTATCCTATCTATTTGGAGTCGGCTTTGCTAGTCCTATTTCTCCACTCGTTTCTGATTAACGTTAAGCTCTCTGTAACTTTGCAATACTTCATATCCCATCTCACGGCTTCCCTCTAGGTTTTCACTCCTTGTACTTATAGCGTCTCAACCCTTCTTACAGGGTTTGTTTTGTGTCTTCGACGAACATGATCAAACCACCTCAAGCATCTTTTCGTGATTTTTTCCCTTTGTAGGTCATCATCATCATAGCCTTATCCTACGCTTTTTCTGCTAATTTTCAAACCCCTTGATTCCTATGACTTTCTTCATAATTTCATCTTATCATTTCCTTCTTTCCTTATTTGTGCAATTAATACAACGTCATTCACAAATAGCATGCACCATGGAGGATGCTTTACTATAACTATAAATATATAAGGAAAAATTTTCTGTATATATATGCTTTACTATAAAATGGCATAGCAAAACAGAAAAATCGACACCTTCTTGAGGTAGCTCGTTCACTTATTCTCTATGTGAATGTTCTGGAATGTCTATAGGATTTTGTTGTTCTTACTGCTAGCTACCTTATTGATAGAATGCCTTCTCCTGTCTTAGTGAGTGTCCTCCCAAATTGGTACTGCTTAATGCTTAAAAGTAGTCTCTTTCTTGTTCGACTTTGGGTGTCTGTTTTGCACATATTCAATCTATTCTTCATGATAAACTTTCCCCAAAGGCGGTGAGATATGTTTTTATTCATTACCCTTCATCTCAAAAGGGGGTTAAGTGCTATGATCTTGCAACGAGAAGTGTTTTGTTACCATGGGTGTCACCTTCTTCGAGTCCACCCAATTTTATGCTCCTCCGCAGCTCCCTCTTCAAGGGAAAAGTTTGCAAGTAGTGAAGAGAGCACCGAGAATCCTTTACGTCTACCATGCATAGGATATGATGATGTCGAAGATGATAGTGAAGAATTGGAAAGTGCCAGAAATCCTAAGGTGGTTGAAGAAAAGTGGGATCGACTTGGAAAAGGAAAATACTTCAAAAAGAAGGAAGTAGGCCAGAAGCCTTCCCTCTCACCCAAAACACTAATCAACTGTCAACTCCGGAGGCCAATCCAATTGTTGATTAACCTCCTCAAGTTTCATATTTGGATCTTTCAATTACCCTTCATAAAGGAACAAGACATCCCATTCGTAAGATTATATCCTACCAAAATTGTTCAATATCTCACATGCCATTTATGCCTTCGTTAGATTCTACCACTATCCCTACTAGTGCGTCCGAGGATCTTTCACAGTTAGCCATGATACAAGAAATGAGCCTCTATTGTAAAGTAAGGACATGGTGGTTCTGTAGAAAGATAGAAAGAAACACTATATTGTATAGCATAGGCATGATGGTTTTGTAGAAAGATCGAAAGATAGAAGGAAAGGTGATTGAAAGTAAGTAGGTCTATACTGTAAAGTATAGACGTGATGGTTTTGTAGAAAGGTAGAAGGAAAGGCTAGTAGTAAGAAGGTTTACTCAAACACAAGGTGTTTACTATTAGGATACCTTTGCTCCAGTTGCCAAGTCTAACAATTTGGGTTCTCTTGTCACTTGGTGTATACAAAGATTGGCCTCTATACTAGCTTGATTTAAAAAAATTCTTCCTCGATGGTGATTTAACAAAAGAGGTGTATATGTCATTCCCTCTTGGTTCTCCTGGCAGGGGATGACATGGGAAGTTTGTAGATTAAAGAAGTCAATTTATGAATTAAAACGCTCACCGAGAGTGTGGTTCTAGCAGTTTAACAATGCATTTATGGAGTTAGGGTACAGAAAGAAGCCATTATAACCATATACTCTATTTGTGAAGAAAGGCACTTGTATCACATCTCTCCTAGTATATGTTGATGGCATTATTGTCATTGGGGATGATAGTGAAGAAGTATTGAAGCTAAAATGTTACTTGAGTATAATTTTTATATGAAAGACTTGGGCCCTCTTAAATACTTCTTGGGGATTGAAGTTGCCAGATCAGAGAGGGATAACTTTGTCTCAAAGAAAATACTCTTGTATATTGAAAGAAACTGGTATGTTGCTATGCAAGCTAATAGTAACCCCCAAAGAGAAAAATCACAAGTTTAGTGGAGAGGTGGATAACTCCTTATGGATGCGCAAATGTATCAACGGCTTGTGGGAAAACTCATTTGCCTAACTACGACTCGTCCTGACATTCCATATGCTGTGAGTGTGGTAAGTCAGCACATGCATACTCTTTGAAGGGGAGTCCTGGTCATTAGACATTCTTAGGTGGGAATCTCGTAATGTGGAAGAGAAAAAAAGCATGTTTTCTTCAACTCAAGCGCAGAAGGGGAAGTGATTGTGACGGGATGTGGCTTATGTGTATCTTAGCAGAACTAGGAGTGGATGTCAAACTTCTTATAATTCTATATGGGAACAATGAAGCACTTCTTCATATAGCTGAAAATCTAGTGTAACATGAAAGAACACCAGTGTAGGTCTCATCACCTCCACCACTACTACCACCTCCATCATCATCATCGTCGTCATCGGAACATGAATATTCTCGGGGAGGCAATGATGACTGAGATCAAGTCCTCTTTCTACATGGTTGAGAAGATTGATCTTCAGCAGCTCTTTCTGGTTCATCCAACCATGTAGTGCTCTCGCAGTCTAATGTTAGAGCTTCCCTCTCTTTTATCCAGACATTTAATGGGTCATCTTCCTAAAACATGTGATCCAACTCGATTGGATTGAAATATTCATCATATGAAAGGCAAGGACACGAGAAAATAATTAGCTTTTCATTTAAAATGAAACATCGAAATTATAAATAATTGAATGCTAGAAATTTACAATTATACCTTTGCTCACCAGGGTTTTTACTTTTGGTATTTCTGACCCTTAATCACATATTGTAGTAGACAGAGTAACTTTTCTAATCATTTCATAGTTAGTCCATTCTTTGACTTAGTCTGGATGAGAGAGAATGTGATCTAATTCCTCTCGCAATTTGATGAGGAGATTGTTTAGCTTAGAACTTGCATTGCTATCTTCTTCAAGACTGTATCTGACTCTCCATAATGCATCCACGAATCTGCTGTAATTAAGATCCACTATTTTTTTATTGAACAACACATGGTTTCAATCTGCTATAATGAGCCCTGCCTTTTTCTTGAACATGTCAAGTGCAGATTATTGTATAAGCGAGTGCATTAACATATATTATGCAATATGTGCACATCAAAAATATAAATAAAAGGATAATTGTCTCTTACATATCTTTTGTCTTGCCCTTAGTTGGCGAGGTCTGGCTCCAATCTTTGAATCATTTATAATTAAGTGAATGAAAGTGTTGAATCATCGAGTAGCATCATGTTATTTAGTACTTAGTCTTTACCACGAAACTTTGTGTTCTTAGGACACTTGGAATGCCAAGTTCAAGTTTAGCACAGGCTGGACTCTGATGCATGCATTATCTACTGGATTTTAGTATTTTACATAATATTGTTATTTTAGCATAGAAGCTTACTCATTAATTTATGTAAGATGTTCTATTATATTTGTTCTTATTCATGACTATTATATGCTATTAAAATTTTATAAGTATTATAATAACCTTCAATGTATATAATAGTGCTAAAATTATATGCTAAACCGTCTACATATTCTTTACATAACTTAATTCTCTTTAATTTTTATTTTTAGATGACTTTCTTTATATGGTCGAGTCCACAACTCTAAAACATTTTTCTCTGACTCTGAATCACCGATGTGCATCAAGAGTCCAACTCCTGTATCAGTGTTCAACATTGTTGAAACTCCAAATGTAATGTTTATATTTATTGTATTTTTCTATTTGTTCATTTTTTTTTTTTAAATAATTGTCTTGCTTGAAGAAATTTGAGGGTGATAAAGATGATGGACCCACTGGAGGATAATCGAATAATTTTTTTTGAAATTTTCTCTCTAGTCCCTAACCCAAGCTGATTGCATTGATGGTGCTTTTTCAACCAGTCTACGGTCTACCATCATTCAACATTTTACCTTTTGTTTATGGAGAGAGATCCTGGACGATTTGGTTCTATCATTTTCTTGTGGGTTTACCATCATCTTTCATCAAACATTTTGGCCATCATCTCTATATGTTGTTTGCTCTTAAAGCTATCACGAGTTAGTGTGAATTTAATATTATGCCTGTTGTCTTTGCCTTCACGTCACCATTGTAGTTGGGGATCATGGATGTCTCGGCATACATGTCACCTTTGGGGGTGGGTGACGTAGTTCTTTCAGAGTTCCATAGTTTTATGCACATCCGAAGAAATTGTAGACAGAAATTTAAAGTATTTATCTTCTTTTGTGCATTACATATAATTGTTCTCTTAGTTCCGGTTAGTATTGTGACGGGGAACACCAAGTTCGGGAGCCTTGGATTTGGGGCCACAACAGATTATCGGTGTCGGAAGAAGCGTAGAGGAAGCTCGGGTCCATAGCCTCAGAGGAGAAACAGATACAAACTACGAGGAGAACAGTTCCACAGCGTAACCTCGTGCGAGCGACTTCGCTCGACCGAGCCACAACAACGATTTTCGACGGGATTTTACATGAAACTCATTTTTTGTGTTTATTTAGTATTAGAACTCTTTTGTTTTAAAATTAATTATTGGTGGCCTATATATAGAGGCTTGTAATGACTTTTAATTAGTTGATTGAATATTTTGAATGCTTTTATGCTTGAATATTCTTCGCCAGAGATGGGTTTGGTGTGAGGCCAAGGGAGTGATTCCTAAAAGCCATTGTTATCTTCTCTATTATATTTGCTATCTAAATCTCTGCGTACTTCTCTAAACCCCAAGCCTAAATTCTTCTTTCGATTCTGAAACCCTAGATTTCCAAAATCATAAACCAATCTAAAAGCCATAAGCCTTTTACAAACCCTAATTTCATTCTATAACCTAATTTGGAATCCGTGAATCTACACCGGACCGAAGACAAGCGCCTAATCCTGGAAAAGCTAGAGTCCTATCTCTAGGCCGATCTTGCCACGACTCTAAAAGTACTTGCGCATCGGACTGGACCCTACCTGGATCTCGTGTGATCTACTCATCAAAATTCTGCAAACCCTAAAGGTATCTTAAGATAATTTTGCTATTAAACTTTAATTATTTTATTTAATTTCGACAAAATCTGCATAAAAATCATATTCCGCATTTTAGGGTTACCATCTCGCGTCATATTGGTTTTATGTGTTTCAATTATTTTGGGACCATGAATGATGGGAAACTTATCTCTTTGTCTGGCGATATGATCACTATGTAATTTGACAGAAGGTCCATGTTTTATACATTTTCTATTTTCATAAGTGGAGACTAGTCCACATGATAATTCATCCCATGTTGCTCTGCTCTACCAACATAAAACGGAACAATTTCCAGACGGAGTGTTTCTTCATAGAGCCAAATCAATGTGAGTCATGTTTTAACTTTTTATTTCAAGTTGGAATTAATGTTTAATACATGATTATTAAATAGGAAACCGTGTCTTTTCTCTATCAATTCGATGACTTAAGAGACAGTAGAATAGAACAATACTATGGAAACGTTAAATGATGGAAGCATGGATGACATAGACAATAGATCTATAGTATCCCATGAAATTTGGTTATAATCTAATTGATATCTAGTCTGCTTCTGTAAGTGGGGGTGATTTTTTCTCCCATCATTAGTCAGCAAAAGCTATTGCTATTTAGCTTGTCTTTAGAATGTTTAAAATATGAATTGGTCGTCTTTACAACAATTCTCCTTGAGTTGTGCCATTTGAGTCTCTTACACACCTTTTGTAGTGATTAGGATTTGTCTTCACCAAAGAAGTAAGTTATCTAGTGCTATTGGCTTTTGATGATTGGAATTTTGATGACAGATTTAGTTACTTCAATCCATGAGAACTGGTTTCTCAGTATAAAAAGGTGCTCAGAAGTAACACATCAAACTCCTACTGGTGATTTAGGCCATTGTGATGCAGACCACAACATTTCTTTTGATTGCAATGTAAGAATTGATGAACTTATAACAAGTATATCTAAATAGACAAAATATGATTTTCAAAATGAGGCTTAATAGATTCTGTAGTTAAACATTTGTATATTGCATAGAGAAATTTCTTTGCCAAAGGATCCTACCAAATTTCAAGCTTTGATTTTTCTTTTGGTTTATCTTCAATGTGATTATAGGTATGATGGCTCAATTGGTTCAGCCTCTCGTGCAGTGGTTGCTGTTGATCAGTTTGTATGGCAATTGAGCCGACGAAATCTTTGAAATCGGGGTTACACATGAATATTGATGACGTTATCGTGGCAAATTGTCTTTGCTTGAAACTCATATTCATTGGGTTGATGAGCTACAGTTCAAAGTTTTCCAGAAATACTGCTCTTTGATATCATATGCTAATTAGCTTCATTTTCATTCTAAATATCATGATGTTTCAAATATCCGACATACTATGCAGGTAGTTTCCACCAAGAAATGAAGATAACTTGCCATTATTTATTCTACTTGTTTGTTGTTTTAGGAAAGTAGTGTTTCGTATGAGTTGTAGGGTCACACTAGAGGGGTTAAATTATGAACCCTTCTTAATACCTAATGCTACTTTGTGGATACTAGAGAAGGAAATTAGACAATTTTGTGAAAGAGGAAAATTAGCTCTAAGCTATAAATAATGAGGGTTTTAAAATTTTGAATTTCATGTTTTTCAGAGGCCCTGTCATCTACAACTATCAATTTTTGATATGATCATGAACTTCTAAAAGGTTATTGCGTTGCCATCAACTTGAACTAAAAATTATTAAATACGTCCTTTCTTGGATTGCACGATTTTAGATGGAGTAGTATTTTTTTTTCCTTTTATAAAGACAAAAGATATGGAGATACAAATTAGTACATCTAAACACCATACAATCCTCCAAAATGAAGTGTGTTAGATTTTAAGGAGGGGATTCAACCACTTATTCGAGATATGGGTTTGCCTACCTAAATGTAAACCATTTTCATGTATGCTATTACTATATAAAAGGTTTTATATACAGTATATAAGAGTTATATACCCTACACAAATTTGGTGGGGAAAAAACAAAATTTAGAAGAGAGATAAACATGGGACCCAACTTCTCTACTTCTCTAAGAAAACTAGCGAACAAAGAAAAAGTACGATTCATTGCATTTATGAGCTCGAGTTGATATTAGGTACATCTCCTGTACACCAAGAGTGTATATTCAACCCATACTATCTATACTATACTACTAAAAAAAACCTCCTTATCTACCCATAAAATGAACCTAGCGACCCTATATATTCTCACGATTAAGATAATCTGCTACGGTAAGTCTATTGATATAACTCGAGCACGAGCTCATACTCAGTCCCAAGACATTGCTTGATACAACAAAAGACTATATTAACTACAGCTTACCTACCTATATGCATCACCTAGGAAAGGCATTGAGCCCTTAGGGTGACCAACCTAAGGTACGATATTATCACATTTAAGCTATAGTCAATATCACATTTAAGTTACGGGTATATGAGGCACCGTGAGGCATGTGAATACGGTGTTCAAGTCGTTTGGATGTCACCTTGGTGACGTATCATACAGAAGTGAAGGCAAGCAGATCTTATCTGATTCTTGTCTTGACCATGACATGTCCAACCAGTGTTCTTAAAATCGTTGGCGGGTTCGGGCGGTCGGGGGAATGTTCGGGCGGAGAATCGTTAGGCGGCATCTGGGCGAGCGCCCCAAGATCAGGGCGGCCACTATATATATATATATATATATATATATATATATATATATATATGTGTGTGTGTGTGTGTGTGTATGTGCGTGTGTGTGCCACTTGCCAGAATAGGAGGAAGAAAAAAAAGAAAAGAAGAACAAAAAAAAGAGTTATGCTCACTGCTCAGTTGCTGAAAAAAAAAAGTGTTGTGAAAGAATCAAGATCATAAAAAACTGAGGAAGAAGAAAAAAAATTGAGAAAAAAGAAAAATAGAGGAAATAAAGAAAAAATTAGAAAAAATTGGGTTCAGGCAGCAGTGAGGGGTCAGGCTGCCGGGCGGCTGGCTGGTGCCCCAAATCCACCACCCTGAGTTGAGGCCTAAATCAGGCGCCAGGCCCGAACCGCCCGGGCGATTTTCAGAACAGTGTGTCCAATATATCTTGTTTGTGTAGAGTATGATCGTGAGATGCATCAACAGTGTAATCGTAAAACATGTGTCGAATTATACGTACTCTATGCATGCAAATAGAGAATTAATCACGAATAGCATAAGCAATAGGCACGATATTGTATTTGAGGTATTGGAGGCACAACATCATACATAAAAGCATGAAAGTAATAAAATATGACATCGTGCATATAATAGTATCAATGTGAACTGAAGAGCAAGCGTCATAACATATACAATGAAAAACTTGCAACGCAATCAAGTAACACATCTTAGATATGCCATTTAATCAAACATACTTATATGTACACAATGTACTAAGGTTATTAATCATAAACTTATAGTTCTGTTTGAATGTAACCCCAGTGAAATATCAAACAAGGCATGGAGTTATACTAGTATGATAGGTATTGGTCCATATTATTATAATTATGTTGATTGGAAGAGATCGCTAGGGTACCCACCTGATCAAAGAAGGATGAAGGTCGACAATTCTCCGTCTTCATCTTTAAAGTTTTTTCTTCCATGGCTCCTTGACTTCCTTTCCATTGTATTTGATAGTCAATTGATTCGCCTCCTTAGTACAAGTAATATTCATTAATATCGTAAGAATAAAATGTGATCTTTACATTTACAGTTTAATAATAATTCATGCTCTAACGCTATTGAGTAAGCTTCGATGCATCCAATCAAGTTTGTATCATTGGAAATTGTTCAAAAATAACTTTCATTAGTGACGTGCTCACTTACGAAAGGGCATGCCCGATGGGTGATAAACATATGACTTCTCTTAGGTCTTTGATTATTATAAAATTATACTGATAGAGTACACTCATAAATATCTTTCCAACGACATTTGCATCAATCGAAGGACATTTGGTATATGTATTGGTGTGTAAATAGTAGTTTATGTGTATGTCGGTTAGTGTGTGTGCACTTATGGGGTGCGTGTACTATATACTAGTGTGTGAGACCTTACACCAAGGCTGAAACCTTACACCAATTTACGTGCCCTTATACTCAACAAAATGGTGTTGCGAGAGTAAGAATAGGCACCTCATGGAAGTGACTTGTTCACATCTTCGTGGCATTCAGGCTGGTCTCATTGAGAATCCAAATGTTTCATCTTCCCAATAGCTTGCCGATGTTTTCACCAAAGTTTTTGGTCCTTCTCCTCTTCAGGATGTTATTGTCGAGTTGGGCACGATAGATATCTATGCACCAACTTGAGGGGGAGTATTGGTGTGAAGAACGTAGTTTATGTGTATGTCTGTTAGTGTGTGTGCCACCTATGGGGTGTGTGTACTATATACAGGTGTGTGAGTTGTAATTACCTTTATTAATTTAAAAGGCTAGTAGGGTTTCCCTAACTCTTGCTAAGTCATTCCATCTCTCTCTCTCTCTCTCTCCTTATTCCTCCATACTAAACCCTAACCCTAACTCGCTTTTCGAAAGTTAAGTTGGTATCAGAGAAAGACGATCGCGTGATTGAAAAAATAAGCCTTTGTTGACGTCACCCTTCACCTTTGCTGACGTCATGCTAACATCAGAAGTCAAAATTTGACTGCTCTAAATTGGAGCGAAATCTAGTGGGTTGGAATTGGTTTTTCACGGGGACCATCTTTCATAACAACTCTCCCTCTCTCTAACTTATGTAAATGACAGTTTACACAATGATTATGCATTTTAAATAATGTCTTTTCATAAAATTCTCTAGCAGTATTCTGTATTTTAAGGAATCATGTATTAAAGTATTTTTTTTTTGGAGAAATAGGGCCGTTAGAGAGAGAAAGAGTTGCTCTGAAGAAGAGGGAGAGGTGAGAGAGAGAAATTGGTTCCCCAAAAAATAATATTTTATTTTTATATAATATGTTTTACTTATTTATATTTGATAAATACTATAGCAGATTCTTTAGTTTAAAGATTTTGTGAAAATAAGGAATATGGGGCTTTTAGATATGCTTACCCGATGATCTTAGATACAAATACTGATGCCCCCTTTATTTTATAGATATTGTAGCCTCATTTTCACAGGTAAAAAAGAGTGTTTCAATTTTAAGGCTGAATGGGAAGTTTATGATAGCCTCACAAAAGACTCATTGTTTTGCATTTTTATTGTATCCGGAGGCGAGTGTGGATATACATGTTGGTGGGCTTGGCCTTCCTCTTCAAAATATAATAATCCCCTGCGAGCGCCTCTCCCTCTCCCTCCCCATCATGGACTTGTGGATCTCGCCCTCCTCGTAGTCCCTTCCCATCATGGACTACACCTACGTCAAGGGGAGGAGGGACCTCTATTCTGCCTATTATTTTACAGTCGTTGTCGTCTCTTATTGACCTAATCATAGTCATTTTGTATGGATGCATATGGTATGAAATGTGAATAGTTTTGTTTTTGTCTAGGTATGGATTTGGTTTATGATTTAGATAATCTAACTGTACTCCTTATAAATGGAATTGCATTTGAAATTGTCTGAGAGGTTGGTATCTCCAAACGACTAATTTTAATGAGCATTGTTGTGTGGATTTTCTGTTTCTATCTTAGAGGTGTCGTTAGATACTTGATAAGGTGGATTTTTTTATGGGCTCCTCTATGATTATGTGTGTGTCGGTGATGTTGTAAATTGGGAACTTGATTGTGTATTTCGTAACAATGTAAATGTGTGTGCTCAGACCGGGGAAGTTATCTATACATGTATGGGTGCTTCTGTTTGTGTGTGTGATGAATTCAAGGACTTCAGTTAATTTTCGAGGACAAAAATTTTATAAGGTGAGGAGAATGTAATATCCCCAAGTTTTGGAAACCGTGTAAGTCGAATGGGTGCACGTGTGGATACAGTGCACTGTACTTTTATTGATTTGACGAAATCTGTATGTGTGTGAAAGACCCATGAGTGGGCATGTGTTGTATTGAGTGTATGAGTTTTCACATATGCACACCACTATGTGTATGTGATTAACAAGAGAGGGATTTAGTGGATAAGAGTAACACACATGTGTGTATGTGCTTCACAAGGAACCAAAGTGCTTGCTTGGATATTTGAGGGGTAACTCACGTGCAAGACCAATTATTGGTTTTGTGTTTTGTTTGCTTTCTATTTGCTTTGAAGGGAGAGAGACAAAGAGAGGGTTTGAAGAGAGAGGTTTTGCTTGGATCCGTGTGCTAGATTGTCGTAAGATTTACGCAAGGACATGTGTGAAAGATCACTACCCAATTGAGGCGAAGAGAGAGATCGTGGAGTGAAGGTCGTATGCAAAAAGGGGTTTTAGAAGAAAAGGTTTAGCTTCGATTCTTGCTTGCATATTGTGGATCTCGCTAGATTTAATGGTAAGAGAATATAAATTAATTGTGTGAGTTAGTAGCGTGGATTTCCCTAAAAATGCGTGTGAAAAGTGTGAGTGAAAGGTTGTGAGAGAAATGAGTTTTGAAATCTTTAAATCCAAAGAAATTTTGAAACTCGCGCACCCGAGCTTCAAAGCTCGCTCACGCGAGCTTCCTTCAGAAAGGCTTCTGAGAGCCTCACGTGCCCGAGAAATGGAGCTCTAGTGAGCTTTTGGCTCTCGCGCACTTGACCCTGTATCTCACGCGCGCGAGATACAGAGTCAGACAGTTTTGGCTTGTTTATTTGCAAAACCTTCGGAGACCTTGTTCAATTGACATCTTTAGATACTTATAAGGACCTTTTGGATGGTTTTGGATGTAGGTTAAAGTATTAAACATCCGTGTGATTCTTCATGAGGTTTATGTATGGATTGTGCTAAGTGTGACTTGAGGTAGGGGAAACTTACGATCATATGACTTGAATGTGTTATGTATAAATTCAGTAATGTGATGTGATAAGTCATGAGAAGTTGTGAAAAGCAAGCATGTGATGTTCTAAGTTTTCAAACAAATGTGATGTGAAAGACGAAATGTGATGTGATAACTGTGTCCATGAGAATTTCAAAAATGTGTAAGAATATTAGTTTTCCAAATTAGTATAATGTATTCATTTTACACTGTGTGAAATATAACGTAGACTTTGCACTATGATTTAAGGTTCATGTGGAATGAATCCTTTGTGCTCCGGTATGGCAGGATATCCGTTCAATTCATACCGGTCAACGGTAAAACTCTTCGGCACAAGTTTCCCTCATAACGCAGGGGGCTTGGGCAACATGTGAAAATAATTCATTGAACAACGATGGTTAAAGATTCTCATCGATTTATTGTGGCTTCTGATGCTATATCTGCTTAGAAAAGTATTTAAGTTAATGTTTTAAGTTATGCCCAATGTCTTAAAACAATGCATATGCGTGAGTGTGATTGAATTTTCGCATATGAAAGCTAAATGTGAAAATGATGAAATGTGCATATGAAAATCAGTTATGAGACTTTATGCTTAAGATATGAGATTTAAATGTTATTAATGGTTTTCCCCATTGAGCTTAGATGGTAGCTTACCCTTTGACTATACGTCACAGGTACAGGTATTGACGATGGTTCTGAGGATTTCAATTTAGAGGACTTAGACTACGTTCCTGGGGAGGAGATTGAGCTTCCTCCAAAGGATTTCTTTTGATCGATAAGGATTGTGTTAGAATTAGAGATTTTGTCTGTGATTAGGGCTTGGTACGTCCAACCACTTTTGATTAGAAGTGTGAACCATGTAATATTTTTGACTTATTATTTTTATGAACCATTATTTAGGTGATGATTGTTCATCACCGGTGGTTCGTTTTGGTTCTTCGTTCATACACTTGTTATGGAGTTAAAACCGTTATTTTTGTTAAGCTTTGAATATATAAATGAAACTTTCTTTTGCTGTATATAATGACTATATCTGTTTAGTTAGAGATCAGCTTTGCTTTCTGCTTCGTGTAGATGTACCAAGTATTCGGTAATTCGTGGATCGCCTTGACAAGTGATCCGACGGCACGGGTTTGGGGTTAGCGAAATCCAGGCTGTTACACAGACCTAAGGTGGTTATTGAATCATTTTTGTCATACATTAAATTCAATTGGTACTCGATCAATGTTATGTAGTTTCTTTGTGTAAGAAAAAAATTGATATATAATATTCTTTGTTTGATCGCCTCTAGGATAATAACTTTAACAGAGTATATGGTAAGATTAGATTTTCATGATAGGGCGGATGTGGAAGGTGATCAAGTTCATGCGACATTAAGATCTAAGGTAGGGGAAATTTTGTTCATAAAAGTATTAAGTTTTTCATAACTTTGTTGTTTCTATAAAAACAAATAAAAAGATTCTTCTTATAGGCTGATTTTAACACATCTATAAATAAAAATAGAGATTTCTTGAATTCCATGTGATTGATATGATGATTAAAGTGCTATTCACTATGGGTTAGTATTTTCTTCATGATACAACTAAACTAAGGATGAAACTACCATAGTTTAGATAAATATACTAAACTTTACAAGCAAAATCATGTCAGACCCAAGGCAGTTATTGAATCATTTTTTTTATACATTAAATTCAATTGGCACTCAATCAATGTTATGTAGTTTCTTTGTGTAAGAAAAAAATTGATATATAATATTCTCTGTTTGATCTCCTTTGGGCTGATAACTTTAACATAGTACATGGTAAGATTAGATTTTCATGATAGGGCTGATGTGGAAGGTAATTAAGTTGAAATTTTAGAAGCTTATAGCCATTGCTCATATATATATATATATATATATGTTGATACTGTTACACAGGCCCAACAGGTCTAACAAATCCAACCAATCAATTGTAAAGTTGTTACAAATCTGTTAGTAGGTTAGTTGTAGAGCTAGTCATAGATTCCTTTCTAGAAAGATCTTTGTAAATCCTATTTAAGGAAGTCTTGTACCATGGTTATAAAGTTTTTTAATTACTGTTTCTTAGTTTTTACAAACTCTCTAAAGTCAACAATTCAATGGAACTGAAGTCAGGGTCTCTCACCACCCTATCTATTTGATCGTTATAACTGAATTTGAGAGGAATAGTGGGACTTTTTTTCTTCTAGTTCATGCAATTCTTGAATTTTTGAAATGAGGGGACTTTTGTTCAATTTTTCTTTTTCACTAACTTATTTGCATCAAGTGGTATCAGGCAAGTCTTCACTTTTGAAAACATTTAGTTCTGTGCTCGAATCTCCTTTTTTTTTTTTTTTTTTTTTTCATTTGAAACCATCATAGAACTATTATGGTAGTGAGAAGTTGAGCTTAAGCAGTCCACGCACATAAATATTGGGAGTCTGTCATCGATGGAAGCAATTTTGGGAACCGTAAAGATCTCATTGAGAACCCTTTCCGTCGATGGAAGCAACATACTAAATATGTGAAGCACAGAGATGGAACCATTCCTAGCACTTCTGATGAATTCTTCAAGAAGGTCGCTTCCCGTGCCTATGAGGTCGTTCCTGGAGAACCAATGCAATGAGATGAAGGTAAGGCATGGTCTGGTTCGTCTTTTGCTTTCCTTCTTTTGAGTTAGAAAAAATTGAAGGGTTCTGCAAGTCCCCCTAAATGGCTTCCGGCCACTGTTATAGTTTGAGAGGTCTCAAGTTATGTTATTGGGTGTGACCGTATAAAGATAGCAACATTGGAGTCCAATGATTGAACTATGAACTTTGTTCTTTATTGAGGCAAATTTGTCCATGGGGCCTTAACTCGTAAAGTGGAAAATGTGTTTTTTCAATGGGTAGTTGTAATAGCTAGCACCCACTGAATCTTACGGGGCACCTACGTACTCAACTGGGAGCCCAAAATTCTTTTATTTGAGAGTGTCTTCAAATATTTGGTGGGTCAAAAGTTTAGCACCCACATAAGTGGGTGCCCTTCTTGCCAAAGACTCCATACATTCCGACTATTCCTTCACTCCGATGGCGAACACACCGGCGACTCTGTTGTACGCCGGAAACTCTATACATTCAAGCCATGAAACCCTCTTAAAACACCCTTCTTCTTAACCCGCTTATTCTTCTTCTTAACCCGCTTCTTCTTCTTCTTCTTCTCCGCTTCTTAACCCTCTTGAAGCCCACTTCTTCTTCTTCTAGAGTGAAAGTCCATTTAAACTCGTAATTTTTTTTTTAAACCCTATAAAAAAAAGAGAGATTGTACATATGACAGTGTGTGACAACTGTAAGTTGTTCAAAATTGCTGGTCGGTGAGTTGTTCAAAACTTAGGTGCACACTCACCGTTGGTTTTAAAGTCAACGTAAAAAACTGGCGGTCGACATCCACCATCGGTTTTAATTTTCAAAAGGTGGGCACCCGTCTCTTCTTCTTTTTCTTATTCTCAAGATTTAGGGTTTCAAGAGGATTCGATGATTTAGGGTTTCAATAGGTTCATGGTCTTCTTCCTCTTTTTCTTAGGGTTTTATTAGGGTTTCATGGATTTCAAGAAGGTTTCATGGGATTCTTCTTCTTCTTAGGGTTTCATAGATTTCAAGAAGATTTCATGGGTTTTCTTCTTCTTTGTTGATGGATGTGTTGCTAGAGAAGAGAGGTGTTGTAGTGTCGCCGGAAAAGAGAGTTGTCGCTAGAGAAGAAAGGTGTTACCCGAGAAGATTGGGTGGGTGTGATTGTTAGTGGGTGTTTATAAAAAAGAAAAAATATATATTAAGTGGGAATCCCAAAGATTTTTTCAGTCATAAGTGTAGCACCCACTTATGTAGGTACCCCAGAAGATTCGGTGGGTGCTATTACAACTACTCTTTGTCAATACAACAGTCACATAATTCTTTCCCTCTACTAACTATTGGCATTGCACAAACTGATGGTTTCAAGTTTTATGAGGACATAAGGACAGGCCTCGCACCTCGCGATCCGTGAACGGTAGTGCCAAGGCGACGCACACACGCCTCTTTATTCGGGCATTTTAATTTCATAAGTCATTTCCCAACTCGATTAAATCATGATTCAATTCACATAATTTTCCATATTTTATTTTTTTGTCTAAAATGCCGCTGGAAATGCTTTCCATTTCCCATAATTGTCGAAACGCTTTTATTTCATTTTCAAAGTAATTGCGAAAATATTATTTATATATTTTTCGATTTAAGTTTCCAATCACGTTAACCTGATCAAGCAAATTTGGCCTACAACTTTAACGTAAATAAATACTACTAAGTACGGAATTATAAATAAAACAATTCAAAGAGATTCCAAAAGTTAAACCTTAAAAAGCAACATACTTTAAAGTTTCAATATGAATTACATCAACATATTTTCAAAAGTACTGGACTTAATAACTAAAATCAAAAGAAAAGAAAAGATCCTATCAAAACTAAGTGTGCAAGGGCTGGTAGCTCTATAGGCAAAATGAGCTCAAACTGTCAGCTCGATGATTTCTCCTGGATCTTTCCTCGTCCAACTCCTTTTGCTTTGGTTAGGTGACTGTTGACTGGTTACTAAAATTTTTGGGTCATGAAACGACCGTAAGCGATGAAACTTAATAAAGTCTTAGTTAACTTTGTAATGAGTTTTAATACAAGTAGTGTAAGAGAATTCTATTTGCGCAAGTGCAAGTGAGGTTTTCAATAGTTGTGATAACACGAAAATTGCATAGAATTAATTAAGATTAAACTAACGACGAGCAGAAATTCTAAGTGTGATGAGATTAAGCAAATTCTATCTAACAAGGGAATAAGAATTCACAATATGGTAGAAACATACTAATTATCATACAACATTATTAACTAAGCATGGGAATATTATTCTACAAATTTACAAGTGCGAAATTTAGAAGGTACAATAGATTTTACAAGCTTCTTTACAAATCAATTTACTGATTTATTACACCTTGCTTATTGGTTGCTTTATTTATTTATTATTAATATCTTTTAATTAAATCGATAGGATACCAGAGACCAATCATGGTTCAAGATTCAAAATTCAAGATGCCAATGTTGCGTAGACAATGGCTGACACTCTCCGCCATTTAGTCAATCAAGACAAAGATCAATGACCCTGTTAGTCTAACGAGACCCAATCCTCAACTGACATTTCAATAACTCTTTCAAGTATGAGGTGCTCATACGAGCCTATTCATAAGAACAATGAATAACTATGCGAGGTTTTTAAGTTCAAGATAGTATCCTCTAGAGGTGTTATTGGGTCGGTTCTCATGCTGAACCCTAAACCCTAAAATCTAACATTGAGAAAGTAAAGTGGATTTTAATAATTGAAAATTGGTTCAGGTAGTTGCAACCAAAGATTAACCGAAGCCCAGAACCAGACAATATTGTGACATGTGAGTCTAGGTTGTCACAAAGTCAGGGACGACTCTTCTGTAAAAAAGAATAAAGTTATCCAACACCATTAACCTGACGGTTGTAGATTTGAGCCTAATTTACCCATAAAAAAAGAAATGATAGAAATTAATTTTGGTCTCAAACTTTTACCCAATAGATCTTTTAGAGGTTACAGGTTTGAGCCGAACTTACCCATAAAAAAAGAAATAATAGAAATTAGTTTTGGTCTCAAACTTTTACCAATAGATCTTTTGAAGGTTGCAGGTTTGAGCCTAACTTACCCATAAAAAAAGAAATAATAGATATTAATTTTGGTCTCAAACTTTTATCCAATAGATCTTTAGATCTTGGTGCACCTATCAAATGGTACACATGGTAGTTCCACATTGAGCACATACCAAAAAGTGACTTGAGTATCATGTCACTTGGCACCATAGTTTTAAATTTTGCCTGTCTTGAGGCTAACTGTTCTCTGCTCTTGAGACATTGTATATAAATTGTAATTTTTAAAGGTTGGTTTATATAGGACGTTGCACTATTTTTTCTCACTGAATCCAGTCTATGTGATGATGTCATGAATGACTACCATGGTGTGTCTAAATCTATGCACTCTATTATCCGCTATTATTCTTATTTTTTTTATCAGACAATGTTCAGTTGATTTATAAGCATGATTCTTTGACTGAGATGTATTCCAATCATGGACAGCCACGGGGACTATTTAGATTGACCACAAATATTTGTCATGTGAAATAATAGTGAAGTTTTATTTAGTGGCGTAAGATCAATCATCTATTTTAATAGTGTAAGTTCATTTTAAGGCAATTTTCATTTCAATTTGTATCAACGAGACGTCTTGGTATCGGGACTGTCCAAGTTCGTGATTTAAAACATGCTTGGGCTCATTCGGGTGATTATGAGCTTTTCCTGGAAAAAGTCAGAATCTGATTAGCTACAAATCTTGGAGAGTTTGAGAAAAACTCTCAAACTCTTAGATTTTGAGAGTTTTTCTCTAAAAGCTCAGGTTTTTAGGTTCTTGAGTTCCCATATATTTATAAAGATATTTTTGTCTTAAACTTTCCCAGCTCGGATTCTTAGTTGTTGAGTCTTTTTGTTAGGAGATGAATACGTAGCTTTCAATCGAAAATGCTTTAGAATATATGGATTTACAAAAAAAGACTCGCTTGCAAACAAAAGAAAAGGTCGGAAAAAAACTACTTTCGGAGTCAACAAGACAAATTCAGCCTCCCTATTAAAAAAAGAGAGTCAAATCTCCACTCCGCGTAAAAGATTAGAAAAAGAAATGTAGAGCCCATATCATATATTTCCCAAGGTTTGACCAGGAAATAGAATAATAGGGTAAATGAGCGTTGAACATCGCCACGTATAAAATGCCTCACTGGTGACCGGGTGGGTCGCCTAACTGCTGACATCAGTTCGTATCTGCCTTCTTTGACCATCGCCACGTATAAAATGTTGGGCGTGGGTGGGCCTCCCAACTCCCAAGTCCCAACCGATATCTCTCTCCAACACAAAATAAAGAACAATATATCCCAATTTCACCGGATTTAGAAACTTCTTCTTCTTAGTCTCTCTCTCTAAAAGTTGAGATCTCTCGCTCGCCATGTCTCCTCGCGAGCAGATACCTCATGTAAGTAAATCTTCTTAATTTTCTCAACCATCCTTTTCGATTGCAATCAATTTTTCCTCTGTTTTTCTCATCCAGTTTTTTTTTATTTTGTTTAATTCTTAGCATCCATCTATTTGGAAAATTAGGATTTACGTGCATTCGGTCATTTTTTAAGTCATTTCCTGTAAACGAATGAAAATTAGATGAAGTTTGAACTAAAAATTAGACAATTTTATATGGAAATCGACGAAATTTATCTGGCAATCGATCGTCCTGCAAAGATTGTAGCCAGGAGAAAATTCTAGTTTGTTGCCACAATTAACCATGAGGAGTATCTTTGGATTTACTTAATCAGCATGCAAAGGGATGACCAAACTTTTGGAAATTAGTGTCAATAATTTGCAGGTAAATAGTGAGAACCTATGTTGCTTAATTAGGGAATTGCGAATTACGTACAACGAACCAGTTCACTGTTCAATACCGTTCAATTTTGCATCACAACCGAATTTACTTGTTAACTATTTTATTTTTAATTTTAACATACAGAGAGGATTTGTACCTAAGATCTTATGATTTTTAAGTTTTATACCTAACCAAATGGTTATATATTTTTTTCTCTTTATAAAAGTGCAAATTTATATTGTGAAATTAATTAAAAACTTTTAAAACCCATCCTACCCCAAGCGAATCAGGTTTACTTGATAGTTGAAACTTGCAAATTGCGAACCCAAAGTCGAACCAAGTGAACTAGCGAACTATGCTAAGGTGTGAACTCATATCAGTTCATAGAGTAAGTTTGTTAATTGATGAATCAAGTGTAAAATTACATGTGTTTTATCGAACAAGTTGGTGAAAGATTCGAGTACCTCGGAGTTCTTTCCAGGCTCACCAATAATTCAATGACTTTCAGTAACTATTCAACCTGTGTGGTTGTTGGGGCCCCTGTTCATATATACAGAATTTTCAAGCTAAACTTTGTGATGCTAGTAAAAGAGATACTTCTATTGTCCTTATAATTAAGAAATTAAACTTCCGTTCGAGCTAAACTTCCATTCTACTTCAATGGAGAGTGGCGATTTACTTTCCTTTAAATAAACTTTGTTTTACCTTCATCGTTTCGTGATTTGGATTTGGCAGATGGAATCTTTTGAATTAGTTGGTAGTAGGTATGGATCACCTGAGAATGCGATTTTTTTTCCACAACATTTTCTAGATTGCGCGATCCAATTTGTAGATCATTTGCATTACAATGCTATATTTAGTGAGCAAAAAATAAGTAGAATAGGATCATGCACCTATTTTTTTACCCAAAAGCGCTCTTACTCTCTTTATAAATAATCAAGATGAAATAAAATCTCAATAAAAAATTCCTTATATTTTTAGTAACTGAAATTGGGAGCTCAAGTCAAATGGGAAGTGCTTTTTCTTCTGTAGATCCTATTTCAAGGGGACCTTGATGAGCGGATCCGACTACACGTCTTGCTTTTACTGCTATATCGGGAGTTACTCCAATCATTGTTTGACGTTAGTGGCGAAACCAGGATTCTCATCTAGGCGGGGCGCAAAATGAATTAGGGGATTTTAACTTTTTAAGTAAAGGGATTAACTCTCCTGACAGTCATGTAAGCACTAAAATGATGTTTAAATGATCTTACCCCATCAATGGTTTAGATGTAGGTGATCCAAACCATTTGGCATGTAACACCTGAAATCTAGGTCCTAGGATCTTACAGACATCCAGTCTTCTAAAATAATTCCTATATTATTACAACTCAGAAAAATAGGAAACTAAACCAAAAAATTGGTGCACTTTAACTTTAACCATTGAAAAAAGGAACAATGATTTAAGATGTGAGTGATCCGTACCATCAAAGTGATAGATCATAGAATGAAGTGCAACAGACCCAAAAATGGTGTTTATGGAGAGATTTAGACCATTGGATCTATAGACTATAACATTCACAGATCCGATGGACAAAGTGCAATTAGCACTTGCAAAAAGAAAGCAATAAAAAACAAAAACTTGCTCCAATTCAGCTAGTAAACAAAACATAGGTTCCAATTGCACAGTTCACTCTTAAGAAAATTAATAATAATGGATATAATCTCTAATATAAAAACAAAAGCCTAATCAGATTCATTCAAGCCTATAACAAAAATCTATATCATATTCATTCAAGCCTATAATAAAAAACCACATTCCAATTTCAGCTCAACTTATTATAAATAACAACAAAAAATAAAAAAACTAAACCGCACAATTCGTCAATTAAAATCAAACAAAAAAGAAAAATTTCCAAACCCAGATCAGATTCACTCTTTTCAAGCCAAACCCATATTTTATCTTAAGCAGTTAAGCTCATTCATCTAAACAGGAGATAGAGGAGAGCAAATGAATATCCTAATTATAACAAAAAACAAAACAAAAATTAAGTATTTACATAATCCGAATTGTATCAAAAGCAGTCGATTCAACCCTATATAGTCAGCAGTCAACATTATAGAAAATTTCAAACTTAATATTGAATTATTTAAGAAAAATCTATATAAATAAATAATAATAAAGCAAAGGCATTGAATGAAAAAATAATAAATTAATAGTAATTAGGGAAAGAGAAAGAGCCAAAGAGGGGTTGCTCACTTACTTGCAAGTTGCAAATTGCTTGGGCCTTGCTTGGAGACTTGCCGATTTGGAGTTGGAGACTTGGAGTTGCAGCCTTGCAGTCTCTTGAGCAATTTAAGAAATGAAAACTACAGTAGTCATCAACTCACCTGAGTTAAAAGAAGAAAAAGATCATAAATGTCACCTGAGTTAAAAGAAGAAAAAGATCATAAATGCTACAACTATACAGAAAACACAAGTCTTAGATCTCCCTTAAAAGAGACAACCCAAAACTGGGAACCCACCTATTAGTTATGCCCCTACCAAACGACACCCAGGGCCAAAACCCCTGTTATCGAAATAGTGGTGGACCGTGGACTTGCAGAGGATATGAGGATGCCTATTGACTTGCAAAGGATGTCTATTGGTTTGGAGCGAGGATGGAGTTGCAGAGGATGCCTATTGGCTATTGCCTGGTATAGAGCGAGGAAGAAGACGAAGCCGAGGATATCATATGGGCAAGAATCTCAGAGAAGCAGAGAGAAAAGAGGGAGGGAGGGAGAGAAAAGAGGGAGGAGACATGGGTTTAGGTTTAGAGAGGGCGTGTTGGGGAAGTTAGTATTTAAGTTTTTTTTTTTTTTTTTTTAAAAAAACAAGAGTTTTGGGTTTGAGTGAGGGCGCTCGCCCCCACTCATGTGCACGTAGTTCCGCCACTGTTTGACGTAATACATATAGTGGATTTGTTCCTTGGATAGATCATTCGTATAGTATACAAAAAAAGACTCCAGATATTTGATATCTTTTTCTTTGAATGAGATCTCAATTTAAGCTACGGTTTCATTAGATATCTTACAACTATAATCCCTCTTTTTTCCGATCCGGTTCCTCTACCACCGCGAACCCTAGGTAGATTCAGGCATGATACACATTTTAGCTATTGGGAGAACCCAAGTACTCTCTTTCGGATCCAAGAAACAACTACTTTGAAATTAGCACACCAGCCTGAATGTGGACCAATGAGCGATTGATGTGGGTAGTTTAGCAGCGCCAAATATGAAAGAGTCCTCCCATTTTATTGATTGGTAGCTGTATTAGAGCGATACAACATAGCGGTTTTTCAACAACTACACAAAGTTTGAAAACTCTATCAATGCCCTTCTATTATTTGATTAGTTCCCTTCATTTGTTAATTAAACTTGAAAATAGAACCCAAAGGAAAAACCCTTAATTTCTTTTCTAGGACTAGCAAATTTCTCAAACTCCGTACCTCTCTCTCTATTTATATTTATATTTATATTTATAAATATAGATCCTGTCTCTCTCCTATTCATGGGTTAAAATTTAGCTCTACCGATACGTATCGTCCGAGCTCCAAAACGATACGTATCGGACGATACGTATCGGAAATTCAATGTACCGGACGATACATTGAATGTATCGTCCGGGGCTTCCCATACAAACAGGACGATACAATACATTGAATGTATCATATCGTCCTAGTCCAATACCGATACGTATTGGTATCGGACGATATTTTGATCCATGCTCCTATTCTACATCTCCTTCTGCTCCTAGTTTTTGTTCAATGAAGTTTTCAAAAGACCAAAATGACTGACGTTACGTAAAAAAAACCTCTGTTAAACTTGTAATTAAGTGTGAGCAAGGGCCTTATAATTAGCCATCATTTTGTAACAACGAATATTGAAAAGCCAGGTGACCCCCATAAAATTACGAGAATAGCGTGGGGTAATTTTACCAAACCATCCCCATGGGATATCACAACCAAGGGTTCTTTTTTATAAATAAATAAAAATTCCCCCAAGCAACAAATGTCTGGTGAACTTTATCATTTACCAATGTGGTGAATGTTACCAAAATCGAAAATATATTATATTCTGCATCCCAGATCAACTATCTTTGTATTAGATATGACCAACTGAACCTACACCTAATGAACTGTGTAATAAAGATGGTAGTGTACCATGTACATTCCAATGGTGTACCGAAACAACTGTTATTCTAAGGATTAAGGTAATCCTGTCCTTAGGTTGAACATCTTTTCCTTCTCTATACAAATTCAGGTAAATGAACGCAACCTTCATATAAAAGAAGAATGCATACTATAAAAAATGATGTATGTGTTATGTAAATTATTTTCCCTAGTGAAGTTTGCCTTTTTATATACGCATCATTG
Organism: Chloranthus sessilifolius; assembly: GCA_021018995.1. Lineage (NCBI taxonomy): Eukaryota > Viridiplantae > Streptophyta > Magnoliopsida > Chloranthales > Chloranthaceae > Chloranthus > Chloranthus sessilifolius. The sequence goes on along the minus strand of CM037598.1, from coordinate 95,637,900 downwards.
GTGCTGTCTGATGACATGAGATAATTAAAGGGTAACCCGTAGCCACCAAGTCAAGAATCATTTGGTGAGGAAAAATTTCGCAATTTGGGAAAAAATTTCTGGAAAAAGCAAGAATTTGAAATTATTCAGTGATGGAAAAAATCACAATTCAGGAAAAATCAGAAAAATTCATAAAATATTGGAAAGAAAAATGTGAAAAATTATGAAGCTAAGGGCTTTTAATATTTTTGAAACAACTAGTTTTTAAATGCCAGATTTTAATATCTAATTTGACAGTGACAATGACAGCTGTAGGCTTCTTGTAGGAGAGCTCTCCTCTTTCCCTTTCCACACATGCATTAGGTCTATTTATACAAAGAGTTCTTATATTTTATCCGAGCTGTGCACCAAGATCGGTGCATCAACATTTGTGATGGGGACATCCGATTCAAGCAGCCGCCCGTAACCTATCGAAGGCGAAAGAAGAATGTGAAACCGTTCCGGAAGAAGAACTGCATAAATTTATGGAATTAATACTATTTTGATCAATCGATCGATCCTAGACATTCGATTGATTGATTGATTGTGGATAAGTTTTTTTGACGAACTTATTCTTCTCAGTCTATCGATCGATTTCAAAATTCGATTTGATCGATTGTGAATAGGTTCTTTGGGCGAATTTATTATTTATCAGTCGATCGATCTATTCTAAATATTCGATCGATCGATTGACCGCGAGATACATCTGCCAAAAGATGGGATTTTGATTTTCTTTGACAAAACTTGTCATTTCAATGTTTTAAGTTTTTAGGACTCTTTTATTTTAGGACTCTTTTATTTCAGTGTTTTTAGGACTCTTTTATTTCAAGTTAGGGTTTGTTTTACCTATTTAAAGGCTTGTAAAAACATTTTTATTCATTAATGGTTAATATATTATTGCTTTTGCAAAGTTTTGAGAGCTTTTGTTTAAGTTTTCTGTGAAGGTGTGATTCTCTCAATCGAAGAGCGATTCTTTGTCTCGCGTGCGGTTTGGTGCGAGGCCAACTTTTCTCTCATTTCTATCTTCCTTGATCTACGAGTCGCATAAGTGTTTAAACCTTAACCTATCCATTTCATCATTAAATTTACTACTCATGTTTCTTTTCGCTCGGTATCGAAATAACCACTTGTGAGTTCGTTCGAAACCCTAAAATTATCGGAGATCTAGTTGTTCGCTAAGAACCCTAATCTTCTAGATCCAATAGGGAATGTACGCGAAAGTAACACTAGTTCGGGCTAGAATTAAATAATTTAATTGAATCTATTGTTATTTTATGTGGTAAACTGTTAAGGAGATTTGTCTTTTAAATGTTTATATTAATTTTCTATTAATCTCAGCCCTAGCATTTGCATTGTGTTAGTTTCCGCATCAGATTTGGTATCAAAGCTTTGCATAGTAATGGATCCCACTAAGATAGAACCCCTCATAAAGTACTTGCGTCTAAGTTGACTGCAAGTCAAACCGATCTCCAAGCCCAGATGACTGATCACCACAATCCATTGCAAAATCAGTTGCTTGATCAACAAGCTTGACATGAGGCTTTGGTGACTCTTGTTTAAGAGATGAATGAGGTCATCACTAAGAATCATTATCGAGTCCACATTAATGACCGCATAAGAGATGGTCCTCACCGACGTGATCTCTAAACCAATCAGGACGACAAGATCATGAAATCTATTAAAATGGATGCTCCTACTTTTAACGGGAAAAGACAACCTAAAGTCTATCTCGAGTGGGTGGTTGGCATGGAAAACTACTTCGAATGATATGCCATGTCCGAGGATCGTAAAGTCCGGTTTGCTAAGGTCAAGCTGATGGGTTAAGCTAGGCTTTACTGGATGGGGTTAAAGCACCATAGGCAGTCCCAGAGTCTTCTTCCCATTTCAACCTGGGATGATATGAAGATCCAATTGAACGAGAAGTATGTTCCTCTTTCCTATGATGAACGTCTTCTTAATAAGTGGCAATCGTTGCACCAAGGGAATGCACTAGTCAAAAAGTACATTAATAAGTTTGAGGACCTAATGTCCTAGGCCAATGTGGATGAACCTGAAAGAGTTACCTTATCCCAATTTCGAATGGGCCTTCACCCAGAACTACAAAGGGAACTCATCCCATACCCCATTACCGAACTAGACGAGTGCTTCTCTAGAGTCGAAGAGTTAGAACGATATCTTAAGATCCCTCAAACCAGGCGTTTCGATACTAGTGGGTCCGGTTATAGGTCTAACTATTTTGAGTCAAGACCCAACGCCAATACCTTGTCAGCTAGGTCCAACTCAGTTGCTATACCAGTAACCAGAGTTGATAAGGGTAAAGGTCCAATGCTTGAAGGCTCCAAGAGTGGTGGTCAAAACAAGTGTACAAGTGTCATGGCATCGGTCATTTTGCAGCACAATGTCCCTCCCGAAATTTGTTCATAACTGAGGACATTGAGAATGACCAAGATGAGGGAGAAGAAGTCTATGAGCCTGAATCGTTCCCTAGTGATGAGGAAGATCTTGTAGGAGAACGGACTATGGCTTGTCTTAGGGAAGTTTCCTAACCCATTGAGGAGGGTAATACCTCGCGGGCTCTTGTGGTTTGATGTGCTCTAGCCCAATCTAAGGGCAGTGATGATTGGCGGCGGGATAACATCTTCTATACCGTAGCCAAGTGTGGTGAGAAAGCCTGTAGAATCATAGTCGATAGTGAAAGTTGTACCAATGTTGTTTCTGAAAGTACAATTTCTCGCTTAGGACTTGCACCTGTAGCTCGCCCGCGAGGTCGATTCATCATCAATCCCAGTTTCATGAAGGTGCCAGGTTCCTATACAATTTAGTTCGTATAAGGACACCTTATAGTGCGATGTTGTGCCTATGGACGTGGGGCATATCATCCTTAGGAGGCTGTAGTTGTATGATATGGACGTTACATTGTTCGAGAGACCAAACGTGTGTTCTTTCACGCACAACGAAAATAAGATAAAGATAAATCCTTTACCTCCTAGAGCACCTAGTATGAAAGTGAACAAATCAAATGATAAATGCCTAATTGAGAGTGATAAGACATCTAAGGCCGTTCACATCGTTAGCCCTTTAGAGTTTGAACAAGGTGCTAAGACCGAGGACATTGTCTATGTCCTTGTTACAATGGAGTCATCCAAAGAGTCTAGTGTTGAGTTTCCAAAGGAGGTTGGACCCATGATGAGCGACTTTCGGGATGTCTTTCCCAAGGACCTTCTGGATGAATTACCACCTTTACGAGACATCCAACATGCCATTGACTTGGCTCTCAGATCAACTTTACCTAACTTGCCCCATTATGACATGAATTCTTCCGAACATTCGGAGTTAAAAAGGCAAATTGATGAACTTCTCTAGAAGGGATTCATTAAGGAGAGTATGAGTTCATGTGCCATATCAGCGCTACTCACACTCAAGAAAGATGGATCTTGGAGGATGTGTTGATAGTTGCACTATTAATAAAATCACAGTCAAGTATCAGTTCCCTATACTGAGACTAGACGACATGTTGGACATGATGGTTGATGCCACTATATTTTCGAAGATCAATTTGAAGAGTGGATACCATCAAATCCAAGTTTGTCCCGAGGACGAATGGAAACCTGCCCTTCAAACCAAAGTGGTTTATATGAGTGGCTTGTCATGTCTTTCGGGCTTTCAAATGCTCTGAGCACATTTATAAGAATCATGACACAGGTGTTGAGGCCTTTCATAGGCAAGTTCCTTGTGGTTTATTTCGATGACATCCTTATTTATAACCACGACCAGAAACAACACTTAAGCCACTTAAGGCAAGTTTGTATGACTCTTAGAGGAGAAAAGTTATGCGTGAACCTAAAGAAGTGCACTTTCATGTCACAGAGCATTGTCTTCTTAGGGTTTGTCGTAATCTCTTAAGGAATGGTTGCAGACTCGGAAAAGGTCGAGGCTATTGTGGAATGGCCTGAACCGCAGAACATTCACGAAGTCCGTAGCTTCCATGGGTTAGCCACTTTTTACAGGCGGTTCATCCGTAACTTCAGTACGGTAACATCCCTTATCACTGATTACATAAAAAAGGGGAGTTTAAATGGACACTTGCTGTGGAAAAAGTCTTTAAAGAGATTAAGTCCCGAATGACTGAAGCCCTTATCATGCGCCTTTCTGACTTTTCTAAGGTCTTTGAGGTAGCGTGTGACTCGTCAGACATAAGTATTGGGGGAGTGTTAAGCCAAGAGGGTCATCCGATAGCTTATTTCAGTGAGAAGCTAAATGAGGCCGGGCAGAAATACTCTACCTACGATAAAAGAATTCTATGCGGTAGTGCAATCTCTCAAATATTGGAAAGACTATTAACTACCACAGAAATTTGTCTTGTTCTCTGATCATGAAGCCCTTAGATTTTTGAGTTCCCAAAAGAAGTAAAACCCGCGGCATGCGAAATCGGTTGAGCAACTTCAAAGGTTCACCTTTGTGTTGAAACATAGGGCTGAAGTAGAGAATCAAGCTGCTAACGCGCTTAGCTGTAGAGTGAGGATGTTACACTCATTGGGTGTTGAGGTGACCGGGTTTGATTGTCTCGTAGATGATTATTCCACACGTCTAGATTTTGGTGAAGAGTACACCTCACTTCTGAGTGGACAGTCTATGAAAGAGAGTAAGTATACCCTACTGAATGGGTATTTGTTCTTGAAACAATGCTTGTGTATTCCCCGTACTTCTCTACGAGATTTTCTTGCTTGGGAATAATACGTTGGAGGGGTTGCCGATCATTTTGGTCGCAACAAAACTGTTGCATTAGTTGAAAACCAATTTTATTGGCCCAATCTCACTTGAGATGTTGTCAAAATCATCAACTAGTGTCGTGTTTGCCAACTGACAAAACAGAGGAAGTAAAACACCGGGTTATACACACCTTTACCTGTGCCACACACCTTGTGGCAAGATCTTTCTATGGAATTTGTGTTAGGCCTTCCTAAGACCCTCCGCAGGCACGATTCGGTGTTCACCATTGTGGATTATTTTCGAAAATGACCCATTTCATCGCGTGTTCGAAGACCTCAGATGTAAGTAACATTGCTACACTCTTCTTTAATGAGGTTATTCATCTGCACGGTTTGCTAAAACCATAGTGTCTAATCGTGACATCAAGTTTATTAGTTACTTTTGGAAGACACTGTGTCATAAAATGGGGAATAGAATTCAATTTTTGTCAGCATATCACCCCCAAACAGATTGGCAAACTGAGGTTGTGAATCGGAATTTAGGTAACTTGTTACGGTGTCTAGTAGGTGAGCATGTTAAGAGTTGAGATTCTATCTTATCTGTCGCGGAGTTTGCATATAATAATGTGGTTAATAGAACCACAGGTATGATTCCGTTTCAAATTGTGCATGGCTACAAACCTAGGATGCCCATAGATCTAATCCCGATGTCAGTTCATCAAAGGTCGTTAGAGTCTGCATCTACATTTGCACATCGCAGTCATGAACTTCATGCTAAGATTAAAAGACGAATTAATGTGAACAATTAAAAATACAAAATTTCTATAGATTCTCATAGAAGGTTCAAAGAGTTTCAAGAGAATGATTTTGTGATGGTTCGAAATAGACCTGAGCCCTTCCCTCAAGGGGTTGCTCAAAAGTTACAAGCTTGTGGTGCTGGACCCTATAAGATTTTGAAGCGTACCGGTCTTAACGCTTACGTCCTAGATTTACCGCCGGAATTGGGTATTAACACAACTTTCAAAGTGGAGGATTTTGTTCTGTTCCATAGCCATTTCCATATACCACCTAGCCCATTTAAACCTTCCACTTTCGATGTTACCCCTATTTCCATCCCCATCCCATTACCTCGACCCACACGACCAATTCGTGTGATCATTGAAGATATTTTGGAGGATCAGATTGTGTCCACCAGCCAAGGGAGACTTCAGAAGTACCTTGTAAAGTGGAAGAACAAACCTGATTCGGAGAATACGTGGATAACAAAGGAAGAATTTCAGCAGATCGATTCAGATCTCCTCGAATTCTATCACAACTAATATTCATTGGGGATGAATCCTTCTAACCCGAGGAGAATTGATGGGGACATCCGATTCAAGCAGCCGCTCGTAACCTATCGAAAGCGAAAGAAGAATGTGAAAGCGTTTCGGAAGAAGAACCGCACAAATTTACATAATTAATGTTGTTTTGGTCGATCGATCCTAGACATTCGATTGATCGATTGTGGACAAGTTCTTCTGACAAACATATTCTTCTCAATCGATTGATCGATTTCAAAATTCGATCGATTGATTGTGAACAGGTTTTTCGGGCGAATTTATTATTTATCAGTCGATTGATCGATCGACCGCGAGATATGTCCTCCAAAAGACGGGATTTTGATTTTCTTTGGCAAAACTTGTCATTTCGGTGTTTTAAGTTTTTAGGACTCTTTTATTTCAATTTTGGGTTTGCTTTGCCTATTAAAAGGCTTGTAAAAACACTTTTATTCATTAATGGTTAATATATTATTGCTTTTGTAAAGTTTTGAGAGCTTTTGTAAAGTTTTCTGTGAGGGTGTGATTCTCTCAACTAAAGAGCGATTCTTTGCCCCGCATGTGGTTAGTGCGAGGCCAACTTTTCTCTCCTTTCTATCTTCCTTGATGTACGAGTTGCGTAAGTATTTAAACTCTAACGTGCCCATTTCATCATTAAATCTACTACTCGTCTTTCTTTTCGCTCGGTATCGAAAGAACCCACTTGTGAGTTTGTTCGAAACCCTAAAACTGTTGGAGATCTAGTTATTCGCTAAGAACCCTAATCTTCTAGATTTGATAGAGAACGTACACGAAAGTAACACTAGTTCGGGCTAGAATTAAATAATTTAATTGAATCTATTGCTATTTTCTGTGGTAAACTGTTAAAGAGATTTATCTTTTAAATGTTTGTATTAATTTTCTATTAATATCAGCCCTAGCATTTGCATTGTGTTAGTTTTCGCTTCAACTTGTCTGTATGCATATGGGTAGAAGATATCACTTATAATTTCTAAGTTTATGGTTTAGACTAAGTTTATTCCCTTAAAAATCCAGGTTTAATTTTTTATAATCTCAATGTAGAGTTAAAATTATTAACACTATTATAAAATTTTTAATTCATGGAGCTTCAACTCCTGGGATCATGCAATTGTATTTTAGTCATCATTAGCAAATAGTGCTATAATAATATTGTTAAGTAGTATCCATGGAGTTGAAAATGCCCTCATCTTTTATTTAGTGGGTAATCAAAATTTTATCCTAAAATCATGGAAAAACTGTGGAAGAGCAACGAGTTGCTAGCCAAAGCAACTAGAAATACATACAGTCACTTCATCTTACTGCAGGTTCTTTCTTACTACATACCATCCCCTTATCTTACTACAGGTTCTTTATGAAAACAGGCTTCTTTGGGAATGGGGACTTCCAATTTAACTTGCTCAGAACAAGCAGAGAATGGTTTTATGGATTCAGTCCCTTCCTTGGATTCAGAACTGACCATGCAGGAATTCTATCAACAACCACCTATTAAGGGAGTTGATGACCATCTTATTGAGTTCTCAGAGGCCTTGCGGAGTACGATAATATTTTATTATTCTTAAATTGCTTTTATATTGTTCATTGTCTTGTTCACTTCTAAAGATATGCCAATGCTATATATCTGCGACATGTGCGAACTAGAGAAATCATTCAGGATTGAAGAGTTTCACCATAGTTTATAATGGAATAATTTGTGATCAGCTCCTAGAGAAGCCACATATGTGTTTATCTTTCTGTCTCTCTAATTATCCGTTCATCCCAAGTTTTGCTGAAAGTAGTTTTTGTGCTACTTGGAGTTTTTTTGGCCAATCCAAATCATCCAAGTAGCTAAACATCATATGAAAATCACCCAACTAATAAAAGTAAAACATGCTCGCCAGAGATTTCAAACTTCTTGGTTGAGAAGTTTAAAATGAACTTTTGTTCATGTCTAATGTAGGGTTCACATTGAAGTGCTTGATTCGATGGTACGGATCCTCAAACGGGCGTATTTATTGAGCTGCATAAATATTGTAATATGTTCTACCATTTGAACAACTTGGAGTGGTAAAAGTTGTGTGCTACATGGGACCTGCAATATGAATGATATATGAATTTTTGGCCACCTATTTGGCATGGATGACCTCATGTGCAACGTTCTCTATGAACTACCTGAGCAAGATGGCTGGTAATAGGGCCCAACCACTGAATTCCAACTCCTAATAAAAGGGGAAAACGGTTGAGTTCTCAAACATCACATAATAATCATTCAATGTCTAGTTCTCAAACACCCATAATAATTATCTTACTATCTACTTCTCAAACACCACATAATAAAACAAATACATAATTTTATTGTTCTCGAAGATAAATTGTACGATGATGCATGAGTTTTGTATATTGCTGACAAAGATGAAATTCTACGATGATGCATGACTTTTGTATATCTTAGGAATCATGTACATGCATAAAATAATATGTAGATATGTATAGCATGAATGCAGGAAAATAAGGACATGTACAATGATCATAATAAATAATATAATCTGTATACTAAAGAGCTTGGGCCCTATAGGCAGTGTATAAACAACTTCAATTTACGTGAAAAAGTGTTTATACATTGTACAACAGCTTAAAATAGCATCAAACTGAAAAACCAGTGACACCACAATGTGTGAAATGCCCAAAGACATAGAAACAGACACTTGGTCACTTAAATCGGGTTTAATGATGCGCACATGCTAGAAATACGATTCAGATAATTTTTTATGTATTTTTAAAGCATTTAAAACTTAATTTGTGAAAACTATGCACAGGGCACTTTTCAGAAAATCTAATCTTGTAGATGTGATCTAGGGATCGGAATAATTAAGACCATCTAACGCTTTTCGTAGGTGACGTACCTGAGAATGACTCCCCATAAGCAAAAATATTTGGAAGTTGCTCCATATAGACTTATTTTTCTAAGTCACCATGGCAGAACACATTTGACACCAATTTGGTAGAGCGGCCAAAAGAGATTTACCGCAAGAAAAATCATTACACAAATGGAGTTAAACTTTGGCCACGGGAGAAATTTTTTTGAGTGATTAATCCCATATGATTGAGAGTATCTTTTTTCCATTATCGAACTTTTAGTCGTCCAACAGTTCCATTAGGTAGATAGTTAATCGTATAGATCCATCTTTATCCAATAGTACGCCTTTCCATAGGAAGATCAATTACATTCCATGTGTCATTGGAGTGAAGTGTAGGCATCTTCTCAACCAAGATAGAGCATCCGATAAAGACTGAGGAACGGAAATAGAGTGCAACACAAGCAAATTGATGAAAAGAAGATGATAGCCAATTAAAGGACACGAACTGAGAAAGGGGATGAACAGTATGTGAAAGTTTACTTTGCGTAATGTAATTGGAATGCTAAAGATGTTGTATACTCTTTAGTCGAATCTATAGTCGAGGGTGACGATGGGGGATCAAGCGAAGGTTCATGAACTTGTTGATCAAATTTCTTTCTTCAAATATAAATTTAAGGATCACCAGGAGGAATAGATGTAACATTGAGGTCCTTCCTCAATTGAGGAAACATTGATTGACGAAGGTTGACTTTGAATACCGCAGTGTATGCACATGGTATCCTTTGAGAAGAAAGATGTAGATCCAAAGAATGTGACAACAAAGATAGATTATTTATGAAGTGAGGGATTGCAACTTCAACACCAACCTTGAGTATCAGAGTATCCAAGGAACACACATTTAATAGACTTGGGATCAAAATTTTCATTTGCTAGCTCAAAGGATGAACAAAACAGATGCATTCATTTCATGAGGAGCTGGGAGAAAAGAGGAGTCATAGGAAACAAAACATAGGAGGGGTTTTTCATTCAAAATAGACGAACCCATTTAATTGATCGGATAATAGGAAGTAAGAATCGCATCACTCCAGAAGTATTTGGGAACCTTCATTTGGATTAGGAGCGCCTGAGCAATATCAAATAAATATCCAATAATTCTCCCAGTAACATCATTTTGCTGAGAGGTGAGTGCATAAGAGGTTTGATTCAATATTCATGTTGTTCACACTTCACAATAGGATTTATAGGACAAAGTAACAAACTTTCTATCATTACCAAAACGGACTATACGTATATCAACCCCAAACCCCGTCTTAATTTCCATATAAAAGATGTTAAAAACAGAAGTGACTTTAGATGATCTTTCAACGGATATAACCATGTCATTTGAGAGAACTGATCTACAAATGTGATGAAATATTTGAAAGTTACTGTGCTTGGAAGTTGAACAGGTCCTTAAACATTTGAATGAGAAAAGGATTCACACTTTGTTATCTTCACATTGAGGATACGAGAGGCTCTAATGTGTTTACTAAGCTGACAAATTTCTCACTCTAACATAGGCACATATGACAGACAGAATCATACTCTGTAAACTGGGAAGGATAAGCTAGACGTTGATGCCACTGTTGAAGGGACAAATTTGATAAGTTACTTAAAACTTGAAGAGATATAAGTTTAACTTACAAATTGTGTACAAATTCTAAGTCATAAGATTTTTTAAATATTTTTATTAAAGTAACTCGAGGCATGTGCCAAGCGCACTTTTGTGCTTTTGCACCTAGGCACAAAATGTGCAATCCTTAGGCACGCCTCACTGCACCTGTGCCTAAATTGCAAGGCACAGGCGCGAAGGGTAGGCCTAGGCACGCCTTTGACAACACTGTGGAAAAGAATACTGTATTTCTAACTAGACCTATCAGAATAGGGATTAGGGTTAGGGCAACTTTTCTTTGAGTTTTTGCATGTATTTCTTAGGGACTAGTTCTGATATTTTATATGGCTTTACTGTTATAATCAACTGTACTGAGTTTTCAACAGTCCATCTGAAGTGTCAATTTTCTAATAAAACAAAGTTTTTGCATTCCCTTTTTCTTTTTTTTTTTAAATTCTTGATATGATGGTCTCATACAACATTTTCAGTCTGTGCATTCTACACCCCAATTAGAAATCTGTTATGCCATGTAATGCTTATCCTATTTTACTCATTGTTAGCTGTCGCAAAGGCATTAAGACGAATGGCTGAAGGAAAGGCTACTGCTCAAGCAGAGGCTACTGAATGGAAGCGTAAATATGAACAAGAGAGGGCATACAATTTGCAGCGGAATCATAATGGTTAGCAATTACCCAATGGCATATTTTCCTGTATAACTACCTCTTTTTGTGTGGAGTGTAAGCCCCACAGTTTGTTTAAAACTTTTGTATGCTTGATTTCTTATGATTTACAGTCTGTGGTGCACTGCATAAATGGAAAGATAGGAAAAGCATTCTTACAGGCATTACGCCTCACCTCACAAGAGGACTGAGCTTTAAGCTTTGTGCCTAACGCCTTTAAAAACATTGGTTGCATCAATGATTGTTGGGTTCATGTTTCTTTGGGACTCTGCCCATTCATAGCTTTGAAAGTTTGCATCACTGCAATCTATGGCACACGGAAAAGTAGCTATGTGTGATAGGGACAGATTGTCAGCTAGATCATATAAATCATATCGACGTACCGACACTTCCCCTAAAATTCATGCATAGATATCGATCATGCCAACTTGGATACAAGTGAGAACTATTAATCGACTACTATAATAAGGGAAATAACTAAGAACATAATACCCTCATTAAGGTTTATGAGAAGAGAGAGATAGAGAAGAAGAGGGAGAGGAGAGAGAGAACCAAATGAGCTACATTGTGTGGTTTATTGTGTTCCCTTCTCTCTCTCTTCTCATCTCAAATATTAACTATATAGTTCTTTGTGGTTTATTGTGCTCTCTTCTCTCTCTTCCCCCTTCTTCCCCATCTCTCTTTCTCTCATAAACCCTCATGGGTATTCTTTCTTAGTTATTTCTTTTACATTAGAGTAGGTTATTGGTTTTAACACCAAGTTCATGTAATCTTGACTTTCCAAGAGCCTTAGTGAGACAATGGCTATTTGTTCCTGAAAATTGACTTGAGGGACACAAAACTCATTGGCTTCAACTTTCTCTCGAATCAAATGACAATCAACTTCATTATGCTTGGTCCTTTCATGGTAGGTCAAGTTTTCTACTATGTGTTTGGCCGCTTCATTGTCTCCAAGGAGGTTCATAGGAAGTTTTACATTGATTTTTAAATCAGCAAATAATAAACTCAATCCACATTCTTTCTCTTGAGACATGATCCTATATTCTCTGAACTGGACAAAACATGCTATTTTTGCTCCTCCAAGCAACTAAACATATAATATAGAAGCAGGTATCCAAGGAGAAGCATAGATTATCACTATGAGTTGGTGATCATAGTGATTGTGGGGTTTTCTATATAACTTCAGAAATACTTGATAAAATGAAATGAAACCAATTCCATGATGATTCCAGCAAAAGATAGATCCACACATACTAAAATTTCAGCCTCATGAGCCATCAATTGAGGTATAGATCCCAATAAAAGAAATTGGCCATAAAAATTTGTCAATATTGTTTGTTTCAGAATCCCACATAATCATCATGCAAAATCTCCAAAACTGATGATAATTCAAAAAATATGAGTTTTAAAAAATATGAGTTTTTACAGATATCATGATGGGGACATGACGGGGATGCCGACATCGTGGACATAGGCTATGGACCATATCGTATGTACTAGCGTCGAAAGAAGTGGAACGAAAATCAGAACAAAGCTTAAAGGAGCAAAATCTGTGTATTGGAGCAATGCGCAGTCAATCGATCGACCCCATGCTTCGATCGATTGACTTTGGTCAGTGGGAACTTATTTTTGGCGAAGTTATATATATATATATATATATATATATATATATATATATATATATATATATATGCTTCGATCGATTGATTATTTAGTGACCAAAGAGCTATATTTCATATATATATGCTCGATCGATCGATGCTACTCATCGATTGATCGATTTTTTGCGAAAAGGGGTTTTCGTCAGAATTTGAATATAAGTATTAGGGGCAAACTTGTCTTATTTTGGTGCTTTATTTGTTTAGGGTTTTCTTTTGTAGACCTCATATATAAGGTCTCTTAATAAACAATATAAGGGATTGATTATTGATTATGAATGAAAAGTTATTACTTGTGTGCTTGAGATGAGTCATTGTTGAAGAGTGATTCTTCTTCCCGAGATGGGTTTGGTGTGAGGCCAAGGGTATGATGCCCACAATTCTTTCTCTTATCTTTATCTTTGTTTATCTATTCTTTGCCTTTATTTTATTCTCATAAGCCCTAAATCCAACCATCACCATTTCAAATACTCTGAAATCATAAACCCTAATTTTCATCCAAACCCTTGAATCGATCCGATTCAATAACCCTAAATCTCATCTCAACCATCTAACCAATCTAAACCCTTGAATCAACTCGATCTCGAAACCCTTGAGGAACCTGAGATTCCATCATTGAACCACGAGCGAGCGCCCTAATCTGGAAGCGGTTAGAGTTCAACCTCTAGGATCTTCCTTCCGCGAGGCTAACAAATCTAACGTAACGGATTGAACCCTACCTGAATCGAATGTGATCATTCGAATGGAAAACTACGAACCTTAAGGTATTCGCGTTTCTTCGTATTGATTTTGCTTAATTAATTTAGTTTAATTTCGGCAAAATAATCATTTCATCATCATTCACGTAGTCGAGGGTTTTGTCCTGCGTCAGTTTTGGTATCAAAGCTTAAGTTTTAGGTTACGACATATTTGTGTGACATTTAATTCCATAGCATTTTAATTTTCATTGCATCTTATTTCAGTTCTTGTCACAGCGTGCACATCTAGTGTTCGATAAAATTTCTCTTTCATTGTGGTTTATATTTGCATGCCCATTTAGAACCTGTACTAGAAGTTGTGGTCACCATGGACATGAATGAGATTGCTGATGTTCTTAATGGTATAAGAACTGAATTAAAAGCGATCAACGATCGAATGGCTGCCATGGAGACAACCCAAATGAACCTTGAAACTTCCAATGATAGGTTGCTAGACCGAGTCAACCGGTTAAACGAGGATGATGAGTTCCTCGAACCACACCGTGAGTGTAATGGTCCACGTTTCGAAGGAAATGGCTACCAACATAATCGAACCGAAATTATAGGATGGATCATCGTGGAGATGACTACGACCCGGAAGGGAAACTCCTCAAAAATGTCCGAGTTGAGTTCCCAACCTTTGATGGGAGCTTGGACCCTAAAGTTTTCCTCGATTGGTTATCCGATATGGACCAACACTTTGAGTGGTTTGACATGAGTGATGAGCGATGCATCATGCTCGCCAAAATGGAACTCATTGGCCAAGCCCGATTCATTTGGGTCAACATTGAACGCATCAGAATGAATGCGGGTTGTGCTCCCATTACTTGTTGGGAGGACATGAAGGAGCGACTTACAGAGAAGTACGTTCATTCCTCATACTATCATCGTCTCCTCGATCAATGGCAAAATCTGCGCCAAGGTAGTATGCCCGTAGCGGATTACATTGGCAAATTCGAAGAATACAAGATGAGAGCCAAAGTGTCCGAAGACCCTCAGGTCACTCTATCCAGATTTCGCACCGAGTTGAGATTTGACTTGCAAAAAGAGTAAGTCTCACCCCGTTGAGACTCTCACCAAATGTTACACCTTCGTTCAAGACCTTGAACGATATTTGAAAATGATGGTGGTGAGGCGATCTGAGTCTCATATCCGTCAACCTGGTACCGGAGAAGTGAGAAGTGGTGCTGGAAACCTGCCTCCTAAACCCACACAATCCACATCTACCAATGAGCGGTTTAACAAAGGAAGGGTGTAGTGGGAGAATCCTCGAAGTGCGGTTCTCAAATCAAGTGCTAGAAATGTCATGGGTTGGGACACTTTGCAACCCAATGCCCTACAAGTGATCCTCAAAGGAATCTCCTCCTTGAAGGAGAGGAAGACGAAGGAGAAGGGTTTTTTGAAGACGAGGTGTTTGAGTCGAATGCCACACCTAGTGATGAGGAAGGTGATGACATGGGTCATGCTCTAGTTGTGAGGTGTTCCTTTGCACAACTTCAACAGGATAAAAAGGAGGATTGGCGAAGGGAGAACATCTTCCACACCTTCGCCACATGTGGGACAAAAAGTTGTAGGGTTATCGTGGATAGCGAAAGCTGCACCAATGTGGTGTCAGAATATACCGTCACCTGCTTGGGACTCACACTTGAGGCCCACCCGAGACCTTACAAAGTCGCATGGGTTGACTCCTCATCTATTCTCGCGTCTCAGAGGTGTCGTGCACAAATACAATTGGATTCGTATTCTGACACCTTGTGGTGCGATGTGGTGCCGATGAATGTGGGTCATATCATTTTGGGAAGACCATGGCTCTACGACTTGAATGTGATCATTTTTGGCCAAACTAACATTTGCACATTCAATTATAAGGGCAAGAAAATCACTCTTAGCCCTTTGGCTCCCAAAGCATCATCGACCAACAAAGTCGAGAAGAAGGGCGGCCAGTCCAAGACCATTAACCTTCTGAGCCCTTCAGAGTTTGAGAAAGCAGTATTAGATGAGAGTGTGGTGTACGTAGTTGTCACCGTTGAGAGTGCTCCTGAGTCAGTAAGTGAGTACCCCAAGGAGGTCGAACCGATCATGAATGAATTTGCGGCTATCTTCCCAGAAGACTTACC
This sequence comes from Chloranthus sessilifolius, assembly GCA_021018995.1. Classification (NCBI taxonomy): domain Eukaryota; kingdom Viridiplantae; phylum Streptophyta; class Magnoliopsida; order Chloranthales; family Chloranthaceae; genus Chloranthus; species Chloranthus sessilifolius. Next base: position 95,622,159 of record CM037598.1, on the reverse strand, counting down.
CAATGAGCTCCCTCCCATGCGTAACATTCAACATGCTATAGACTTGGTACCCGGATCTACCCTACCGAACCTGCCCCACTACAGGTTGAATCTGATTGAGCACGCCGAGTTGACTTGACAAGTCGATGAGCTCCTTCAGAAGGGGTTCATCCAAGAGAGTTTGAGCCCGTATGCCGTACCCGCATTACTCACACCTAAGAAGATGGTACAAGGTGCATGTGTGTAGACAGCCGTGTGATCAATAAGATTACAATTAAGTATCGGCTTCCCATACCGAGGCTCAATGACATGCTTGATATGATGGTTGGTGCCACTATCTTTTCCAAGATAGACCTTAAGAGTGGCTACCATCAAGTCCGAATCTGACCGGGTGATGAGTGGAAAACCACCTTTAAGACCAAAGATGGTCTTTATGAGTGGATGGTCATGCCTTTTGGGCTATCTAATGCCCCGAGTACCTTCATGAGGCTCATGACCCAAGTGTTGAGGCCATTCCTTGGCAAATTCCTTGTCGTATATTTTGACGACATCTTGATTTACAATCATGACAAGGAACAACACATTATCCACTTAAGGTTGGTTTGTGAAACCTTGAGAGGAGAAAGGTTATATGCGAATCTCAATAAATGCACATTCATGCAACAATCCGTTGTATTCTTGGGATTCATTGTCTCGGCTGATGGGATGGTTGTGGATCCCGAAAAGGTTAAGGCCATTGTGGAGTGGCCCGAGCCTTGGACTATTCATGACGTCCGTAACTTCCATGGCTTGGCCACGTTTTATCGTCGTTTCATCCGCAACTTTAGCACCATCATGGCTCTCATTACCGATTGCATGAAAAAATATGAGTTTCAATGGGCAAAGCCGCGACGAGGGCTTTTGCTGAGATAAAAGAGAAAATGATTACTGCACCCGTCATGCGGCTACTTGACTTTTCTAAAGTCTTTGAAGTAGCATGTGACGTGTCGGGTGTCGGGATAGGCGGAGTGCTTAGCCAAGAGGGTCCACCCTGTGGCGTACTTTAGCAAGAATACTCCACCTACGATAAGAAGTTTTATGCAGTCGTCCAATCTCTTTGGTATTGAAAGCATTACCTGAGACCGCAGGAATTTGTGCTGTTTTCTGACCATAAAGCCTTACGATTCCTTGCTTCCCAGAAAAAGTTGAACCCGAGGCACACAAAATGGGTTGAGTGCCTTCAAAGGTTCATATTTGTGTTAAAGCACAAGGCCGGTGTTGAAAACAAGGCAACTGATGCACTTAGTCGACGGGTGATGACTTTACGCACTATGAGCACGAAGGTCGTTGGATTTGAGCAGTTGAAACAAGATTATCTCGAGTGCCCAGATTTTGGGGCAGAGTACACTGCTCTCCTTGATAATCCAAACAGCCTTAACTCCAAGTATACCCTGCAGAATGGGTATCTGTTTAAGGGAAATCGTCTGTGCATCCCTCGTACCTTGTTGCGTGACTTTCTCATTTGGGGAGTTACATGCTGGAGGGATTATCGGACATTTTGGGCGCGACAAGGCCATTGCGCTCGTTGAGGATACGTTTTATTTGCCTAGCCTTATGAGGGATGTCTCCCGGGTTGTGAGACAATGGCGCACATGCCAAGTGGCAAAGCAAAGCAAGCAGAATACCGGTTTGTACACCCCGCTACCTGAGCCACACTCCGTGGCAAGACATCTCTATGGATTTCGTGCTCAGACTTCCCAAGACTCAACGAAAGCACGACTCCATCTTTGTGGTAGTGGACCGTTTTTCCAAGATGGCCCACTTCATACCCTGCTCCGAGACCTCTGATGCGGCTCATATTGCAAAATTATTTTTCGGAGAGGTTGTGCATCTTCATGGTCTTCCCAAAACCATCGTGTCTGATAGGGACGTCAAATTCACCAGTTATTTCTGGAAAACTTTATGGCACATGATAGGTACCATGCTTCAGTTTTCTTCGGCCTATCAATCCTCAAACTGATAGCCAAACGGAATCCACCAATAGGAGCTTAGGTAATCTCCTCCGTTGTCTTTTTGGTGATCATCTTCGGACTTGGGATTCTACTTTTCCCATAGCTGAATTTGCATACAATAATTCTGTAAATAGGTCCATAGGCATGAGTCCATTGGAGGTGGTACTTGGTCATAGGCCTAGAACACCCCTTAATTTAATCCCCATGTCTGCATCCCATCGAGTGTCTAAGTCCGTCGATGCATTCACACAGCATATTCACAGTTTGCATGCCGAAATTAGACAAAAAATTAATGAGAGCAATGAACAGTACAAAGTAGTTGCGGATGCGAATAAGCGTCTCAAAGAATTTCAAATCGGAGATTACGTGATGGTTCGGGTTAGGCCTGAACGATTCCCATCGGGGATTATAAGGAAGCTCCAGGCCTGCGACGCTGGACCATTTACAAATGTGGCAAAGTGCGGACCTAATGCGTACGTTCTCGACCTTCCTCCGGATATTGGGATCAACTCTACGTTCAATGTGGAGGACCTAGTTCCTTCTTTGAGCTCAACCTCACCTCCTTGCAACCCTTTCCAAACTACTACTACCGATACACCCACCCCACCCTACCCCTTCCCTCCCCAAGCAGGTAGAATAAAGATGTAATCGAAGGAATATTGCAAGATCTTATGGTGTCCACCCGCGATGGAGGGTATTAGAAGTATTTGATCAAATGGATGGGCAAGCAGGATTTCAAAAATACATGGCTACATGAGGACGAGGTTCGTTGCCTAGACCCCGACATGCTCGATCGATATCACGACTCCGCTTCATCGGTGATGAAGCTTTTTCGGTATGGGAGAATTGACAGGGACGCCAACATCGTGGACATAGGCTATGGACCATATTGTGTACCGGCGTCGGAAGAAGCGAAACGAAAATCAGAACTGGGCTTAAAGGAGCAAAATCTGTGTATTGGAGCAATGCACAGTCGATCGATTGACCCATACTTCGATCGATCAACTGTGGTCAGTGGGAACTTATTATTGGCAAAGTTATATATATATATATATATATATATATATATATATATATATATATATATATATATATATACTTCGATTGATCGAGCATATTTTCGATCGATCAATTATTTTAGTGACCCGAGAGCTATATTTCATATATATATGCTCGATCGATCAATGCTACTCATCGATCGATCGATTTTTCGCGAAAAAGGGTTTTCGTCAGAATTTGAATTTAAGTATTAGGGGCAAACTTGTCTTATTTTGGTGCTTTATTTGTTTAGGGTTTTTTTTGTAGACCTCCTATATAAGGTCTCTTAATAAACAATGTAGGGGATTGATTATTGATTATGAATGAAAGTTATTGCTTGTGTGCTTGAGATGAGCCATTGTTGAAGAGTGATTCTTCTTCCCGAGATGGATTTGGTGTGAGGCCATGGTTGTGATGCCCACAATTTTTTCTCTTATCTTTATCTTTGTTTCTCTATTCTCTGCCTTTATTTTATTCTCATAAGCCCTAAATCCAGCCATCATCATTTCAAATACTCTGAAACCATAAACCCTAATTTTCATCCATACCCTTGAATCGATCCGATTTAATATACCTAAATCTCATCCCAGCCATCTAACCAATCTAAACCCTTGAATCGACCCGCTCTCTAAACCCTTTAGGAACCTGAGATTCCATCATTGAACCACGAGCGAGCGCCCTAATCTGGAAGCGGCTAGAGTTCAACCTCTAGGATCTTCCTTCCACGAGGCTAACAGATCTAGCGCAACGGATCGGATCCTACCTGAATCGAATGTGATCATCTGAATGGAAAACTACGAACCTTAAGATATTCGCGTTTATTCGTATTGATTTTACTTAATTAATTTAGTTTAATTTCGGTAAAATAATCATTTTATCATCATTCACGTAGTTGAGGGTTTTGTCCTGCGTCAGGACATAACACAAAGCAAGGCAGGTAAAAGCGCAAAGAGAAAGCAAGAAAGAAAGAAGAAAGAGGAGCAACACCGTCAGTCTACGACGGACGCCTGTAACCCTTATGAAGGACGTCCGTGAGCTCTTGACGGATGTCCGTGAGAACGAGTGTTCTCTGGTTTTGTGTGCGCATTGAAGGCGGCGGACATCCGTGGCCTCAGGATGGACGTCCATGAGATGGGTCCGCCGAACGACGGATTCTCATCATTCATGTAGTCGAGGGCATTACACAAAGCAAGGCAGGTGAAAATGCAAAGAGAAAGCAAGAAAGAGGAGCAACACCGTCAGTCTACGACGGACGCCCGTAACCCTTATGATGGACGTCCATGAGAATGAGTGTTCACTGGTTTTGTATGCTCATTGAAGGCGACGGACGTCCGTGGCATCAGGACGGATGTCTCGAGAATATTATTTTTTTATGAAAACTTGTCTTTTAGTCTTTTATTATTTTAGGAGTATTCTAATTTCGTATTAGGGTTTTCTTAGCCTATATAAGGGCTTGTAAAGACATTATTAATTAGTTGATTGATTATTGAATGAAAAGAGAGTTGCTTTTGTGCAAACCCTAGAAAGCTTGAGAAGAGTTTTCAACCGAGGGAGTGAATCCTTCAAACCTTGAGGAGTGAGCAATCGTTTCTCGTGCGACTTGGTGCGAAGCTGACGTACAACCGTGGTGTGAATCCTCAGAAACCCTTGGTGTGAAGCATTGGAATCTATCCCTTTATTTTATCTTTTCTCGAATTATTGCTATGTAATATCTTCCTTAATTCCATTGATAAAAAGATCAAAAATCCCAAAACCTTATTCCTTGATATCTTTGATTTTTCCCTTTTATTGAGTTATTTCTTCAAGTTTTATATCATCCAAAATCCTCGAGGAATCAAGAGACGATATTGTACTTATCGCTTGATGCCCTAAACTAGAACGAATCTCGAATTCCTTCATCGGAGCCATTTTTCTAGATCGAGAGTTCTTCGTACATGTGAACGCTAAAATGGATTAATCTAACTGTTTTATTGAATTCATTGAACTAATTTTATATGTTGAATGATTTCGAATATTTCCGCTATTCAATTCATTCTAAAGCTAATCCCAAACTTGCGTAATTAGGGTTTTTGTGTTTGTCCCGCATCAGTTTTGGTATCAAAGCACAGTGTTTAGTTTAGGGTTCTCCGTGTTCATATAGGTTTTAGGGTTTATTTCTTTCCATTTCAGATTTATCTTACACCATCTAGTTTTACATAATTCCGTCATGGATACCAGTAGCTTAGAAGCCCTGATTAGAGATTTTTCATCTACGGTGACCTCTAGTCAAACTCGGATGAATGAGCACATCACTGATCAACAAGCTAGGCATGAGGCTTTAGAAACCCGTTTTGAAGAGATCAATGAGCTCATTGTTGAAAATCACATTAGAGTCAACCCCAACGACCTTAGGAGGGAGGGTCCTCGTTGTCGTGAAATTCAAATCGTCAAGACGATAAAGTCATGAAATCGGTGAAAATGGATGCCCTACTTTTGACAGGAAAAGACAACCCAAGGTCTTTCTCGAATGGGTCGTCAACATGGAAAACTACTTCGAATGGTATGTTATGTCTGAATAGCGCAAGGTCAAATTTGGCAAAGTCAAGTTTATGGGTCAAGCTAAACTTTATTTGTTAGGAGTAGAGCGTCATAGATAAATCCAGGGTCTTCGTGCTATATCCACGTGGATTGAAAAGAAAGTCCAACTGCACGAAAAATACGTTCCCGTATCATATGATGAACGTATTCTTGATCAGTGGCAGTCATTGCATCAAGGAGATTCCCCGGTCACAGAGTACATCAATCGGTTTGAAGACCTGATAGCCCAGGCCGATGTAGATGAGCCAGCAAAAGTTACCCTCTCCCAATTCCGAATGGGTCTTTGACCAGAGTTACAGAGGAAACTCATTCCTTATTCCGTTGCAGATCTCTAGGAATGTTTTGCTAGGGTTGAAGAATTATAACGGTACTCATCCTCTTTATCAAAAAAATCTGATTTCCAAGCCACTAAAATACCCCCCGAAGCACCAACCGAATCAGCCCCGACCCAATCCCACCCGTCCCCTCCCAGAACTGAGTTGACCTTCCTCCGATTGCAGCACCCCACTTGGTCTCCTAGAGGGTGACCACAGCCGGCTTAGCAACTGCAATAACCTGGTTCACCCCGGCCCTTTTGTCCCTATCACAGATACCCCTCACATTCCAAGAAATCTTCATTAACAAACCGAACAGCATCCCGCCCGACTAGGGATGGATCCTAATCCCCCCAGCACTCCTCCCCTCCGACATGCCCCAGGTTAATATCGCTAGTTCCCGCGAACCCTTGCGCCACTTGCAGCAGCCCACCCGTCGCTTCACCAAGACCGATCTGAAGACCTCCCGGAGGTCAGCCTCGGAACCATGGGTCAAAAAATCGTCCGATATCGATACGTATCGCCTGATACGTATCGGTTTTTGACCTGGGCGGTACGATACATTGCCTATGTATCGTACCCTCTAAAAAATAGGGTAATTATCGTCCGATACGGGCAATGTATCGCTCGTATCGGACGATACGAACGATATATTCAAATTATCGGGCGATAACTTCAAATTATCCTCCGATAATTTGATTTATTAGTTTTTGAAAAAAAAAAATTGTATCAAAACGATACATTCAATGTATCGCTGATACATTGAATGTATCGGACGATACGCGATACGTATCGAACGATACGTATCGTCCATATCGGCCGATACAGACGATAATTTGATTTTTAAAATTTTTTGAGAAAAAAAAAATGTATTGAAACGATACATTCAATGTATCGCTGATACATTGAATGTATCGGACGATACGCGATACGTATCGTCCTGAACTTCAGGACGATATGTATCGAAAATCCGATATTTTAACCCTTGCTCGGAACCCCTAAAAGGCATTCCAAGGTTGCGACCTAGACCAATAAGCCGATCAATATCTGCTGCCCCCCTCAAAATTTCCAGATTCCCCTCCAGGTCACCCCCGATGTCCTGACCAATGCTCAAAGCCCCCCCAATCTGATCACTCGGCTCCTCTTGGTGTCGGCAGTGGAAACCCATACTGGACCCGAGGTCGGTGGAGAAACCCGAGGAGTGGTGTCCCCCAAAGCTGCTCTCGATGTTATTTGTAGAAGCCGCAAGGGGAAGACTCAGGGAAACCACGACTCGTCGCGGGTTTCCAACGCCAGGGCCAGTCGACTCATCCTCCGTCGGGTCCCCCAACCAATGTAAGTGAGAACCCATGGGGCCCAGCCCACCCGAAATCCAAAAGAGACTCCCGCAACGGCCCCGACCGCAAAGAAAGCATAGCCCGATGGGCTCCCATATCCAGAGACCCAGAAACCCCGGCCCTCTAGCTGTCCTCCACTATCCCTGCAGCCCGCCAGCTGTCCTGCACTAATGCTGCAGCATTCGACACATGCCCCTCCCTTAAAAGACGCATAAAGCTGCTCCTTCCATTCCCCATTCCGATCAAACATAGACTCGACTGCAACCCCAGATCCATAACCTTCCCCCGTCACACCACGTGTCGCCATTGAGCCCCTTTTCAGCCCCCAAGAAGCCACGAGTCCCTTTCTCTTTAGGTGAAAAACCCTAAGACCTTTCTTAACAGCAGAACAACCCACCTTCAAAGGGCAAAGATCTGCCTCCGACGCCATCGGATCCCAGGTCCGTACCTCCATCTCCTCCTCTCGAGCCGACAACCTCAGATCTTCACCTACCGCTCTCTCCATCTCCAACAGGTGTACGTGGTCGGCTACAGCATACGAGGAGACCCCAACCGTTAGATCCACCAGCGAAACTGCCTCGAGATCTCCGGAAGGATTTCCAGACACCAGTACCGGAGTTCGACCTCCCACCAGACCAAGAACCGCCCTAACTGCTCCTCCGTCCATTCCGGCTCCAATCTGTCTCCCACGAACCATCACTTCCAAAGCTTCTGGTACCTCATCATGAGTAATCCGAGGCGTCCGAGGGGGGGTACTACCGGAAACTGACGTGGACGTCCGGATGAGTGGGCTCAACCGGTGCGGTGTATACGTGGACAGGCCCCTCGCCGCGTCTCCCGCTGGTATCTCGAAGTGCGTCACTACCCCCACTCCCAATGGATCGCCGAGCGTGAGTTATTTCTGTGAGAGCTCCGCCGACACCGACATCAGCGTCCCGGACCCCTTAGCCAATTCACACGCCTGATGCAGAATGAAGAGGCGATCGAATCTCAGCACTTCTATGATGAGCTGACAGGCGTGGCCTCCAACTTGGATGTTGCAGGTTCTTGGAACATTGTCCACGGAGTCGATACCGACAAGGATCCGGGCGTGATCCGTATCCCAGAGGTCGGCCGTGCATCTGTCGACCCGGATGAAGCGACCGCACCGATCCCCAATCGCTTTGAAGACGTCGGGGGACCAAGCGTGCATCAGTAGCCCAAAGATGCCTAGCCAGACCCTTTCTTTCTCCTTCTGGGGTTGGACATCTCCCACCGTTGGATCCCACGGTCGGCACTCCACCAGACAATCAAGGATGTAGAAATGTTTATATTTGCAAAGTTCCTTAGCTCCCTGTTCATCCCCGAAATGAAGTAGGAACTTAGTGTTAGAGAGATATGAAGCTGTAGGTCGTTCTGTATAACTCCACCTATGTGTAATCCATCGGTGAATCGCCAACAATGATAGCGAGTCTTTATTAACAAGCATGATGACCCAATAATGTTGTAAATTAAGGGCAAGCGAATGAAGCTGCTTTGAATCAAAACCGAGAATCCCGCGATCATGGGCGACTGCCCCGTCGGAACGGAATGGTTGGTAGGGGATCCATTCTTGCCCGGAGAGTTGCATAAAATAATTTTCACCGTTTCCGCAAAGGAACGTGGGTGGCCGGAAGTGTCCTTCGTAATGCCCTTCATCCGGCTATTGTTGATCCCCGCTATCGACCAGCCCCGCTGGATGTCTCGCCTCTGAGACTCGTTAAGCATAATCTGATGGGAGTTCCACTTCGGAGGCTTCCGATAATCTGCTGGCTAAACCGTTGTGCCCTGAGCTCGAGTTGCATCACAGGCGAAACGGTGGCAAATTGCACGGCGTCGGAAGTTGATATTCCGGCATCGTCCGCATATCCAGTCACCCGCCCTGAGCACCAGACATGAGTGATTCATTTTTTTATTCATCTTCTCTTGTAAACTTGCAAGAACATCGAATTTGCCTTAGCTTAATGTTAATTATGAAATATGTCCCTCAGAGACTATAATTTAACATTAATCACAAAATATGCCACTGAGATAAACTAATAGTCTCACAATAAGAGCAAAGCAGACATGACATGTGAAATTATGCCCTTTGGTAGGGTAGGGTGTCATCTATCTCAAAAATTGTGTCATGCATATAAACTTCTTGCATGCACTTGAAAATGATTTGTTGCTGCAAAGATTGAACCATGCCACCGTTGATGATCTATGCCTATAGTTGACCACCTTCGACCACAAGTTGACTAGATTTGTATTCCTTTTATAAAAATTGTGTCTTTGTCTATTTTTCAGGACTCTGTATAGGGCTTTATAGAATTCTTGAAAATACAGGTTCTTTAGCTTGCATCATTTTCTCCAGGTGGAGAAACTCGATAAATTATGGAAATCCTCATTAACTTTAGCAATCCATCTTTGGATTGAATTTTGTCTGATGGTACATGTTTATAACAATATATTAAAAATGGCTGTATTCATCTTTATACATCAGCTGATACATACTAAAAATGTGGTATTATAGCTTTAGTGTTCGAATTTTAAAAGTTATTATGCTTAATCACTCTCATTTGTAACATGTATTTATTTCTTTATTTTTTTTATAACGGAGGTGTCCGGACCTCAAACAGCGTGGAATGCATGCCCGACAAGTGTGGACCGTCAGTGCCCACTCCTTCAGGGAGAACGTGCCCAGGATAACTGGCAAGGAGGCGAATCGATGGCAGGATCTCTGGGTTCCGGAGTCCAGGGCCTACCACCACGCCCTTCACATCTCATTTTTAATATAAAAGTTTATAAATGAAGATTTTGTAAATTTTAAGTCTTTGAATAGAACTTTCAGTGTTATTAGAATTTTTGGCCATATATTTGTGCATGCTTATGCTCCTTTTGTTGTCTTCTCATTTTTTTTTTCCAAAATTAGCGATTTTCAGGTTGATTTGATAAGGATTTGTAGAGAAAACACAAATTGGGTAAAAAAGTAATTGCAATTAAATATCATTGAATGTTGTTCCTTCTAAATGTAGTATATAAATAACAGAACATCATTAGTATATACCAATTCCTTCTAAATTATTGAATTATTAGTTAAACTTTGTATGTATAAAAAGTAAATAATTATATGAATCTGTACATTCCAACTAGATTTGACCATTTCTTCTTTGATTGTCTTTTTATGACTTAATGTGTTCTTAAATAAGAACTATGTACGCAACAATCCCTCAGGGCCACTGGAGTATTACCCGGTTGTTAGCTTCATGGCCCCGTGGGATTAGTCGAGGTGCACGCAAGTTGGCCTGGACACCTACGGATACAAAAAAAAAAAAAAAAGGGCATATCATGCATATCAGCTTGATGTAGAGTATTGCAGTTATCATAATACTGTACTTTTTGGTAACTAAAGTTGATGTTGCACTTGAAAATGTAGCAGTGTTCTTTCATCTGTTCTTTTATTTTGTGCTACTGAAGTTATCCAATCCCCCTCCCCCCCCCCCCCCCCCTACACACACAATGTTGTCTATTTCGATAAATTATGGAAATCCTCATTAACTTTCATTACAGAAATTCTAGAAACAAAGATGGATTGCTTTGTTTATGAACTGCCGAACACATTTCAAGTCTCCTTGAATAATAACATATGGTTAGAAAGGATCCTGTGCATATAAGTTATTTATTTATTTATTTTCAAATTTTCCCTTTGAAGAGTTTCTTTACCTTTGTTCTTTTCAGTCGATAAATATGGCATATTATTAACAAAGGATAATGGCTCCTGACTGACATTTAAACACCAAATGGTGTTTCAATGATCTTACACCATTAAACTGTCACTTTTTATCTCATGCCATTGAAGTGCGATATATCATTATGCGATGTGGCAGCATCTATGATCAATCTATATTGAAAAAGTGGCAATCTATCATTGGAATATGTCTCAGGCCAATGAAACATGCCGGTAAGTGGATATGAACCATCCAATTGATGAACTTTAATATCAGCCATTAAAACTAAAACAACCGTTGATGTTATAGTCAACAAATCGGACAGTTTAAATGTCCCTAAAACACCATTTTTGGACCTGTTGGACTTCAACCTATGATCTCTCACTTTGATAGTTTGGATCAACCACATCTTAAACCATTGATGGTGTAAGATCATTTAAATACTCTTTTGGTGTTGAAATGATGGTCAGGAGAGTCGATCCCTACTAACAAAGGTTTGATTTCTTGGAGACAGAACTTCCATTTGAGGGTGGTCATTGTGCTGGTAAAATTGAAAGCCTGAAGAACTTATCCACCGAATCAGTGCTGCCCAACTCAGGTAATGAGGTAACAGAAAGGTGTGGTGGGAAGGATGGACTTTGCTCACATGAGGGCCATTGTAAAGGTGAATGGCCAAATAACTTATCCAGAGAAGCAGTGCTGCACAACCCAGGTGACGAGCAACCTGAAAGGTGTTGCGGGAAGGATGGAATTTGCTCACACGATGTTCTTCGGGATGAGGCGATAGATTCAGATTCCAGAGCTGTCCGTAACATTGTAATGAGAAAGGTATGCATTTCAGTACCCATATGGTGTTCAACCACTCTTTATAGACTAGTAGTTAGCTATCATTACTGCCTTATATATATATATATATATATGATACTGCTAAATGCGGGAGATTTGATTCTCTTGGAGTACTTTTAGTTCCACTAATCTTTTACATTGGGTTCTCCTTCCACTATGAATTTCACGATTCCTAAATATATTTTGTCATGGAGAAGCTTTTACTTGTTTTGAAATCAGCTCCATCTTATTAGATTAAGATGTAATAATAGCATTTTAGAGGCTATGACACTTCAAAACCTGACATTTACTGTGACGTCCTCAAAGTCACAAACTGGATCAATGTGCTCATCTAGAGATGCCACACTAGATAGCATATATAAGAAGCAACAAGAGATAATTTATATACAAAAATGAAAATCCGAACTATAGCACAACCGAATGTAAAGCATAGAATAAATTTCCATATGATATAATGCAACATGAATCATTAAAATTGAATTAAAAATTATTAATTAATTACTCATGAATCAATGTAATCAATAATCCATAGCTAACTCAACTAAAAAGTCTCAATAATCCTCAAGTAAAGCTCTAAATAAAAACTGAAAATCAAATAGTCTAACTCTCAAACACTGAGATCAACTCCTAACGCTGGAAACCATCCTCGTTCAAATCCCGATTTGCGTCATGAATCTCCACGTCAGTATCCTCATAAGTCGTATCCTTTAATCAAATCGTCTCCTGGCCATCCCATTGTAAATAATGAATAATGAAGATGTGAGTATAAAAGAACTCCGTATGGGCCAGCCATAGGATCGCTAATACAAGAAATCCGTATACAAGCCTTGTACGAACAAGTAATAATCCACTAATAGATAATATGAAGCGTTGGGCAATGATATCATGGCATGTATGAACAACATAAAACAATAAATAAGAATAGGCATTGATACATAGCATTGTGACTTGTTCATGTGTCTTCCTTAGTTTTCAGTGTGGTAATTTTCATTATTATTATAAAATGCAATGCAACATGAATCTCATTCATATGACCACTCTTCATCTTTGGTCCGCGTCATTCCAATCTTCACCCTTATCGCACATCAATTTGGTACGGGGCTTCTACATAGCCCTCACCTTTTCGTACATCGGACAGATATAGTCACCATATCATATCATAGATTACTTACCCATTGGATCCGAACTAGTTACGGCATGCAATGGTAACCTACTTAACATATTCATTAATGCTTGTATGCATTATATCTTCATTAGGTCATTCTTTTCCTTTCCTTTCCTTTCATCATATTATATCCTTTACTTTAATTAGTAGATTTAAGTGTACTCATAATCATTCATAGTATTTATTTCAATTATTATGACATGGTTTGGTCTTGTTTGAATGTGAATCTTTCCGCTTTATTTAGCATGAACATATATGGATAATTATGTGATTCTATAATTAATCATTAAGTAACAAAGAATTAAAAGTATATGGAATCAATAAAACTAATATATAGTAATTAAATTTCAAAGATGAAATAAAATAAACATGTCATATTCAATTTCACGAGCACCCCTTTCAATATTCGAAAGGGAATTAACTTCATCCTAGCATGATACCTATTCCTAGCATTAAAAACCCTACGATTTTTCTATACCTCTAATCCTTAGCGCAATTGACGTAAGATGGGCAGTCGTTAGAGTTCATTCCGAAGAGGGTCAGTGAGGGAGTGAAGAATGCGAGTACATATTTTATTATATTCATCATACGAATACTTATAGCTAGTAGTCTTTCCATCGTAATCCGTCATTGAATAACCTTATCAATCGTTTTAGGGAAACCACTTGTAGCATGCAAGCTAATTATTCAAAAGGTTATGATCCGGTACCAAAGCTAAGCTCTATCCCCACACTAGCCAAGAAGACAAGAGAGGGCAAGCAAGGGAGCGAAGCGAAATCACTATAACTGATATATCTGATAATAAGGAAGATCATTTATGCTAGCTTCTTATCTCCATAATTCCTTTATTCAACTAAACATCAAGACAGAAGTATAACCTTCAATCAAGGCTGATCGTGATATGCAAAGTAGAGTTGGGGGAGCGCAGAAAGACGCTATAACAGTAAAAGCTTATTCTTCTTTTATTTTTATTTTATTTGAAGATCGAGAACCCTAAATCCTATCGTGCAGGATTTTACGCTCTTTTAGGGTTAGCATTCAACTTTTTCCTGCATCAATGCCCCCATGGGATTTTGTTTGATACCCTAGACTAATGGAAATCAAGAACAATAGAATCCTGGTTTTTTTTTTAAATGGTAACAAAGCTCAATATATTAAAACAACAAGAAGAAAAGATTACATACTACGTACCTTGGTGGGTAGTAAGGTTCTAGCCAAAAAAAAACAGCAAGGCCCCACCCAAAACCAGGAGACGACAGATTCGAGCGATCCAAACCCCGAGCACCATCGCCCGCGGAAAGGAGACAGAAAAGATGCTACTAGCAGCAGTCTCCCCAAAGTCTAAGACAGTGCTGAAGTCTATCGTTAAAAATCCTTAACTTGTAAGCGTTCCAGCTGATGACTAAATCTCTAGCATCTCTAATAATCAGCGAGAAAGGATCCGCCTTGCAGGTGAAAATTCTGCTATTTCTTTCCAGCCAGATTAGCTAGATAACCGAGTACACCGTCAGTGGCCATAGTTCTTTCCTCTGATCCTCGAACTTAATCTCTTTCCACCCTTCCATCAGCTGCACCGGCCATTGCGGAAAGATCCACTCCATTTTAAATATTTTAAAAATCTTGCTCCAAATAGCTCGGGCAAAAGAGCAATGCAAGAAAATATGATCCGCCGATTCTGTACCCCTCATGCATAGCATACATTTATTGATCGCCGGGTTGTTTCTCCTAATGAGTTGATCCCTCGTGAGGATCTTCCTCTTCGCAACCAGCCAAGCAAAGAACTTAATCTTAGGTGGCATTCTGATTTTCCTATACCCAGCCCACGTGTTGTTTCCTGACATTTGTCTTTCCCGCGCTTTTTGGCTGTTGTAGAATGGCTTGACAGTGAAGCGCCCTTTTGCATTGTATTTCCATTCCCTCGTATCTACCTGACCAACGTTTGGCATCAAGTCCCCCAAAACATTCATGAGCTCCTGGTATTCATCCTTTTCCCATTCCCACAAACGTTGCCTTAGCAGAATGTTCCAGACCGAATTTCCTCAGACCATTGGACATAGCTCCTGACAACCGTGTCTTTGCAAATCGCGAGCCCAAAAATTGTTGGGAACCTCGTGTGTAGCAGCTGATCTCCGGCCCACGCATCCTTCCAAAATTTAATTGTTCGACCGTCCCCCACCTGAATTTCGTTTCTTCTATGATCTCTTGGGTGCACCCTTTAATGGCCTTCCACCACGCTGATCTATGGCTGGGGTGTGAAATATCATCATTTGGGGTTCCATATTTCGCCGCCACAATTTGGTACCATAATTTCTCTCTCTCTCTCTCTCTCTCTCTCTCTCTCTCTCTTTCTCTCTCTCTCTCTCTCTCTCTCTCTCTCTCTCTCTCCTTTCCCATCCTCCAAACCCACTTGGCTAAAAGTGCTTTGTTGACTAACCGAAGGTTTCTGATTCCGAGCCCGCCTTGGTCTTTTGTTTCGCAACATTGGTCCCATCTGACGGGGTGGAACTTCTTCCGTTCCCCCCTCATTCCCAAAAGAAATCCCTAACGATTTTCTCAAGTTTCTTTATGATGCACAACGGGGCAACAAGAAATGACATCATAAAGGTCGGAATTGATGCAAAAGTAGATTTGATTAGGGTGAGCCTTCCTCCATACCTTAGCATTTTACTCTTCTATGTCGCTAATTTTTTGAAATCCCTGAACTACCGTGTCCCATAACTGTGCCCTCCTCATCCCGAAACCCAAAGGAATTCCTAAGTAGGAGATAGGTAGTGCTGTCGTAATACATCCGATGTCCCTAGAGACCCTTGCTGTGGTGTCTGCCGGAATATTAATTCTTTTTCAAATTAATAGGGGAGCACATTGCCAGATTGGAACACTAATTGAAATTGTATTTGAACAATTTTATAAGAAACATCAATTTGCTAAGCTTCTAAGGCTTGAGGAAGAGTTCCAGGAAGAGCTAGCTACTTTCCTAAAGCAACATAAGGATTTGTTGTGGCTTCATGAGTTGTTCATAAACCATTTCTCCTCCGCCCCATAAAGGTTGTCAACTCGTGAATCGGATCGTAAATCGATTTCCTAAAAAATTGAACCGAATCGTAAATCGTAAGATTCATTCGATTTTTTTGAAAAAAAAATCACAATATATATATATAAAATTTGACAAAATAGGAAAATGCTAACATATAAAATAACAACCATTTCTAGCACATTTGAATCATTAAAAGGTCAAAAAACTATATTCATTTCAATATTTCATCGTTTGTCCTTTGTATTTGTAACTTTGTAAGTCAATAACAAAGCTATATATTCATTACAATATTTAATGATTTTTTTAGGATAATAAGGAAATAAATGATGGTTTTTATGATCATATAAAAAAAATATATTAAATACCTTTTGTGAGAAAGCATAAATGCATACATGCTCTTTTGTGAATGTAAATTAAAAAATATATTAAAAAAATATTAAATAGCATTAGATATACCTTTTAATGTCCAAATTGTGATGGAGGCACCAATCCCTTCAACAATTATATGTGGAAGCTCCTATTTTAGCGAAGAAGACGAAGAAAAAATGGATTTCGATTTCGTTTTCGTTTAGGGATGAAGAAGATATTAAGAATTTAAGATTTTCCCTAAAATAACTCAAAGAGACCAAATCTCTCTTAAAAGAAGTGTTTAGAACACTTTTGGGCAATAAAATAACCCTGAAGTGTTTTAAAACTCCTCAGGGTATTTTTGTAAAGAAAAAACAAAAACAAATAATAAAAAAGAGATTTTGGGGGGGTCGATTTGAATTGGTAGGGGCATGGTACGATTTGAATCGTACTATTCAAATCGTAAATCAGATCAATTTGACAACTCTGCATAGAATCTCCTTGCGAATAAGTTCCGAACCTTTCGATCCCGCCAACGCAATAATCCTTCATGTTCTTCAAGTCCTCATCTCCGGAAACTCTACGGTTCTTCAAATCTCTTTCTAAAACTCACTCTCTCTCTAGAATTCTCTATTCTCTCTCTCTCTAAAACTTTAAAGCTCTCAAAGGTTCTATAAATTTCTGTAAATTAAACCTACTCTCTATATTTATAATACTTAAGGTTTCCTGTTTAAGATCAAGTCTAATTAGAATTTCCTATATGGGTCTTAAGTGATTCTATGGGCCTTTATAATTGGTAATGGGTCTTAATTATTCTAAAGGACTTTTATTTATTTACTAACATATTTTAAAGGTCCATTAACTATTACTACTGACCCACCAAATTACTTTCATTTATCTAAAAGTTTTTAAGGTCTATTACTTAGATTAATTAATTATCGTAGGTTATAATTAAATATAATAAACATCATATTCATGTGCAACAACTAATTACATGTATCAAATCAATCAAATCAATCACAATCACAAATCTAAGCAAGGAATTACGGTCTAATTAAGCATAAAAATTTTGGTCGTTACATTTACAGATGTCAGTGCCCCTGAAAGATGTACATGTCAACTTTTGGCCGTTAGAGATCGACTTCAATAGATCGAAGATCTATTGAAGTCTGCCATAGCCCATTGATCATATTTATTCGTTTTTTCTACCTTTTGTTGCTGCTCCTTTGACCTATGCCAACAGTTTATGTAACGACCTGAAATTCCCAAGCTCAAAGATGTGGAATCCCGGGTCATTAAACTTAGTTCGTGAGTCCGTATGTAGAGACTTCCATTGGTAGGGCTCAAAATTAAATCAAGTTACTTATTAAATTGAAACAAATAACCTTAAACGTCCCATAATAATTATTAATCCAAAAATAATGTACCATCATCGGTGACGGCCGTACGCCACACAAACAGTGGTACTTATATCAATGTACGTGAAAAACAATAATAGTATTCTGAAGAAAACTTATTGAGTCGTACAAGTTCAAATCACAAAGTTTTGACTAAGGATAGAGTTCTTCGGGTGGAAGATCTTCCTCGTCTTCTGGCACGAAATCAGGATCCTCTTCAAACTCAAGATCTTTGTCAATGTCAGTACCTGTGACATATAGTATCGGGGTGAGCTAAAAATCCACATGCTCAGTAGGGCAATCCCAAACATCATTCGTATTTTAACTATCCAACATATAGTTTTAATGATTATCTCAATATTAATGACTAAGATGTCATAAACATAAGGAATCACTACACATTTATATTCTAAGATGACTAATTCCAAGTGCAAATTTGAGTTTGAGCAAGATATCCTATAGTGGAGTCTTGATGTCATATTCAGAAAATCAAAAGATGAATTTGATGTAAGCATTCAATTATGATACTTTTCCTTGATGTCATGTTCAGAGGGTCTAAAAGGTAAATTTCATATAAGTGTCCAATTATGATACTTTTCTTTGTATTTCATTTCATATGTTATTTCTTATGTTCATGCATAACTTAAAAATATAACTTAAGTAATCTCTATCGCAAATATAGCACTAGAGTCGATCCCAAGTACTAACGGGAATCCTGACGATCGTCATTCTAGAACAATTTTCAAAGTGCCGTAGCCCTTGCGATGTGAGGTAGCTCGTGCAGTTCAAAATACCGTCGTCATGGTTCAAAGTTCAGAATACCGTCGTAACGATTCAAAGGTTCAAAGCGTGTCATAGCACAAGATCCATTCAAATTCAAATCTTCACCTCTCATGCAATATTCTAAAGTATAATATTGTATTCGTACTTATACAAATTTCAGAATTCAAACCTAGTTTCCAAGATTCGATGGGATCTATATCATATGTCTTATTCTAATTAATTGAGAATTCAAAATGTGTTTCCAGCTTTCAATGAAATTAATTCAGAATTCAAAATGTATTTCCAAGGTTCAATGAAATTAATTCAAAATTCAAACTGTGTTTTCCAAGATTCAATGAGATTAATTATCTTCTTCCTTTGTTCTCTCTTCAAGAGTGTCACGAGAATCAATTTTCATACCTTAATGTATCAGGACCTACAGAAAGCTTTTGGTGGAGAAAATTGAAGGAAGAAATAGCAGAATATATATCAAGATGCCTGGTGTGCCAACAGGTGAAAGTTAGCCATCAAAATCTCTCTGGTTTGTTACAACCCTTACCTTTACCTGAATGGAAATCAGGTATATTACCAATGATTACATCCTGTCTGATTGCCATAAGATCCTCATCAGTCATCTGAATTTCCCGGATGTTATCAAAGATCGTTGGTCGAATAGTAATATTAGCCATTAAGGCCCCTGAATCCTTAATATCAAATTTCATATCATAAAGAGAGATATCTTCAAATAACCGCCATCGGTGGATCCTTGTGACGAGATTGGACAGTTGTGCGGACGACTTTCGACTTAGTGCGTCCGCTACCACATTAGCTTTCCCAGGGTGGTACTGGATGGAGCAATCATAGTCCTTGAGAAACTCCATCCACCTTATTATTCTCATGTTCAAATCTTTTTGAGTAAAGAGGTAATTCAAACTTTTATGACCAGTGAGAATTTCAAATGTCTCTCCGTAGAGATAGTGCCTCCAAATCTTTAAGGCAAAGATGACGGCTTGCAAGCTCCAAGTCATGAGTCGGATAGTTCTTTTCGTAGTCCTTGAATTGACAAGAGCCATAAGCGATGACCTTTTCATGTTGATTCAGTACGCAACCCAACCCACTGTGTGATGCTCACTGAATACCATGAAACCTCTACTGCCTGACGCTATAGCAAGAACTGGTGCGGAAGTTAACTTCTTAAGCTCTTGAAAGCTCTATGCACATGAATCATTTTATTCAAATTTTGTATTTTTCCTTGTGAGCTAAGTGGTGCTGCAAGTTTGGAAAAGTCTTTAACGAATCTTCTATAGTAACTGGCTAGGCCCAGAAAGCTGCGGGCGTCGGTTACTGTCTTTGATTGTTCTCACTTTATGATGGCTTCAATTTTAGCCGGATCAACAATTATGCCCGCCTCAGAGATGACGTGCCCCAAAAAACTGACTTGTTCGAGCCAAAAATACACTCAGCTTTGCATAAGTTGATGATCATTAAGCGTCTGAAGTGTGATGCGCAAATGTTGCTCATGATCTTCCCTTGTCTTTGAATAGATGAGAATGTCATATACGAAGACAACCACAAATTGGTCGAGATATGGCATGAACACTCGGTTCATCAAATCCATGAATGATGCTGGCGCGTGATGCAGGACAAAACCCTAGACTACGTGAATGATAAAGACATGAATAATTGCCGAAATTAAATTGAATTAATTAAGCAATAAACCACACAAACAATCACGATCCCTTAGGGTTCCATAGTTTTCCGCTTGGGTGATAGTGTTGATTCGGGTAGGGTTCAGTCCGTGTGTTAGATTCGTTAGCCTCGCGGAAGGAAGATCTTAGAGATAGAACTCTAGCCGCTTCCAGATTAGGGCGCTCGCTCGTGGTTTAATGATGGAATCGCTGATTTTCTCAGGGTGTTTTGGTTTGGAATGGTTTAATGGCTCAGATGGGGTCTGGGGTTATTGAATCAAGTCAATTCAACGGTTTGGATGAAAGCTAGGGTTTATGATTTTCGAAATATTTGAAAGTTTAATGGCTGAATTTAGGGTTTATGAGAACAAAACAAAGCAAAGAAAGATAAATAAAAAGAGATAAATATATAAGATAATAGATTGTGGGCTTCACACCAAACCCTTTCGGGAAGAAGATTCACTCTTCGAGGAAACTCATCTCAAGTTTCAAAAGCAAAGAGCTCTTTCATTCCATATTCAATAACTAATTACATTATTTATTTAGAGACCTTATATAGGAGGCCTTATAAAAGAAAACCCTAAAGCAAATAAACTTGAAGAAAAAAATAGTTTGCCCTCAAAAACCCATTTCCGAATTTGGCGGACCCCACTTCCGCGAAAATTCGATTGATCGATTCTAAGGTCGATCGATCGAGTATATATATATAATTATATCTAAGTCTCGGGTCTCAAATCAATCGATCGAAAATGGTACTCGATCAATCGATTGTATATATATATATATATATATATATATATATATATATATATATATATATATATATATGAATCGCAAACAGAACGTCGCCAAAATTTAAATCCCGCTGGCCACAATTGATCGATCGACTGACGCAAGCATCAATTCTTATGTATTCTTCGCTTGAAAATTTGTTGTGGCCCAACTCCAAGGCCCTAGATCTCAGCGTCCCCCGTCATTCTCCCCCACTCAAAATGTTTCATCACCGATGAAACATGCATGTAATACTCATCAAGTGTATTGGGTCCCGAACGGTGGAACTCCTTGCAAGTAACCCAAACGATCTCGGCATCTGGTAACATATGAGTATCATCCTGGTCGATTGTATCGGAGCGCACAGTGTAAACCTCTCTACGAACCACATAATCAAGCTCGCCAACCCACTCTACCAAATATTTTTAAAGCTTCTCTCGGACTTGAAGGAACTCATCCCCGATAAAGTGTGATCGCGATATTAGCAGTCGAGAATATAGGAACTCAAGCGGCAAACTCTCTCATGATTGGCCCATGCACTTTCGGTAGTCGACTGACCAACCCTCTGCACCTAATAAATCAGAAACTCTCTGTAGTAGGTGAAAGCCACAAGATCATCTAAAATTTCATCAATTACCTCTTTTCTCTACCTGCTTAGGGAGGGAAGGAGTATTGACTGCAAAGTTGGGATGGGATCGTGAATAGGGGCGTTTGGAAAGGATTGCAAGGAGGTGGGATTAAGCCCAGAGAAGGAACTAGGTCCTCCACATTGAACGTTGAGCTAAGTTTTGTATCTAGAGGAAGTTCAAGAACGTACGTATTAGGACCACTCCTTGCCACAATTTCAAAAGGTCCAGCGTCGTGGGCCTGGAGCTTCTTTGCGACTCCCGATGGGAATCGTTCAGATCCAATCCGAACCATCGCATGATCATTTAATTGGAAGTCCATAAAAGCCTTAGGTGCATGCATCGATAATTTGAGAGTTTCATTGCACAAATTAATTTTAAGCGTAATTTCGGCATGCAAT
Source organism: Chloranthus sessilifolius (assembly GCA_021018995.1). Classification (NCBI taxonomy): domain Eukaryota; kingdom Viridiplantae; phylum Streptophyta; class Magnoliopsida; order Chloranthales; family Chloranthaceae; genus Chloranthus; species Chloranthus sessilifolius. The sequence continues at coordinate 95,600,157 of CM037598.1, read as the reverse complement.
GCGGAATGAGACTCAAAACTTGACTCACAATAAGACTCGAAATGTGAAGTGGTATGCAACTCGAGACGATGTGGTGTATGGGCACCTAGGGACTTGACACTCTCATTGGCACACGGTGCTAACGACTCACATGTAACCGATTCAAGTACTCTTGACTTTACTAACGTCAAATCAAGGGATACTAATGGCTTAGGTACACTCGACTCGACTAACTCGTGCGTACTCGCTTCAACCAAAACCGAAGACTCTGGGGTACTCGATTCAATTGACACTAATGGGTCTTGTGTACCCAGTTCGATGGACTCACATGTGGGCGACTTAACATCACTACTCGCAAGGGAAATAGAAGTCTTTTTATTACAAACTAGACTTTCGCCAGCTTCTTCCATCTCTTCACTCATCACGGTTCTGGGGTCATACACAATTTCTTCCACTTTCACATTTTCCGGCTCCTTAGTACTCTCTTCTAGTCAATAAATTCGGAGTGGAAAATTTTGTGGAGCATTGGTAGGCAAAGTGTCCAAATCCGTGACACTTGGAGCAATCATGACACTTATCTGTCTTGGTTTTAAAACTCCGTAGAAGGTGATGGTGTGTTAAAGGAACATATGTTTCAATAAGTCTTGCCTTCATGTCCTCCCATGTGGAGATGGGTTTAATCCGAAGAAATTTAAAATGACGTTCTATATGAGTCCAAAAAAATTTGGCATTTCCTTTAAGCTTTGTTATCACTAGCCTAACTTTGTACTCGTTCGGTATGTCATACCAATCAAAATACTCTTCTACACTAGACAACCACTCCACAAAGGTTTTAGGGTTCTCCGTACCCTTAAAATTTGGGACTTCGTCTCGAATAGATTTCTATCAAGATCATATTTGGGTTCATAATGATGGGAGTATCCCCTAACTCTAGTCTCATCACTACTTTTGGGACTTTGCCAAAAAATTGGAGTGTAGCGGTTTCTTTGTTCGTTTTGTACCCTCTCATGACGGGTAAGGAAGTCATGGTGACATGAAAGTGACCCATATATGATGCTTGACAAAAACACAACTCAGACACAATACTATAATTGAGGAATTTTAACAAGCACAAGGTGTGCATGCAAATGAAGACACAAATGACATAAAATCAAATGACATCAAAATGACATACACATGTGAACCAAAATGAATAAAAACTTTTGTCAAACACTAGACGTGCACACTAATGAACGCAAATGAAATAAAATGCAATAAAATTAAGATGCCATGCTAACATGCCCTAACCTAGAACCTAGGCTCTGATACCAAAACTGACGCGGGACAAAACCTTAGACTACGTGAATGATAATGACATGAATAATTACCGAAATTAAATTGAATTAATTAAGCGATAAACCACACAAACAATCGCAATACCTTAGGGCACCATAATTTTCTGCTTGGGTGATAGTGTTAATTTGGGTAGGGTTCAGTCCAAGCGCTAGATCCGTTAGCCTCGCGAAAGGAAGATCCTAAAGATAGAACTCTAGTCGCTTCCAGATTAGGGCGCTCTCTCGTGGTTCAATGATGGAATCTCTGATTTTCTCGGGTGTTTTGATTTGGAATGGTTTAATGGCTCAGATGGGGTCTGGGGTTATTGAATCAAGTAGATTCAACGGTTTGGATGAAAGCTAGGGTTTATGATTTTCGGAATATTTGAAAGTTTAATGGCTGAATTTAGGGTTTATGAGAACAAAACAAAACAAAGAAAGATAAATCAAAAGAGATAAATATAGAAGATAGTAGATTGTGGGCTTTGCACCTTTGGCTTCACACCAAACCCTTCTCGGAAAGAAGATTCACTCTTTGAGGAAACTCATCTCAAGTTCAATAATCAATAACTAATTACAATAATCAATAACTAATTACATTGTTTATTTAGAGACCTTACATAGGAGGCCTTACAAAAGAAAACCTTAAAGCAAATAAACATGAAGAAAAGACAAGTGTGCCCTCAAAAACCCATTTCCGAATTTTGGCAGAGTCCACTTACTCGAAAATTTGATCGATCCATTCTAAGGTTGATCGAACGAGTATATATATATATATATATGAATCGCAAACAAAACGGCGCCAAAATTAAATCCTGCTAGCTACAATCGATCAATCGACTAGTGCATGCATCGGTTCTTATGTTTTCTTCGCTTGAAAATCTGTTGCGGCCCAACTCCAAGGCCCTCGATCTTGGCATCCCCCATTAGCGCGTTTGTCAAACCAATAGGCATTTCTAGAAATTCATAGTGACTATATCTAGTGCGAAAAGCGGTTTTTGAATGTCTTCGGTTTTAACTTTCAGCTGATGGTAACCTGATATCAAAGCTATTTTTGAGAAAAACTTTGCTCCTTGGAGTTGATCAAAGAGATCATCAATGCGGGGAAGCGGATAGCGGTTCTTGACCCTCAACTTATTCAACTGACGATATTCTATGCATAGCCTCATAGAACCATCTTTCTTTTTTACTAATATGACGGGGCTCCCCATGGAGAAACACTAGGTCTAATGAATCCCTTATCTAAGAGTTCTTGCAACTGCTCTTTAAACTCTTTCAATTCAGCCAGTGTGATATGGTATGGAGCTTTAGATATTGGTTCTTTGCCTGAGATCTGGTGGTAATCCCGACAAGTCTTCGGGAAATACATTAGGAAACTCGCATGCAATAAGAATATTTGCAATGTTGACTTTCTCTTCACGCTGATCTAGCATAAATGCGAGGTACCATTAACATCCTTTCTGTACTAGACACTTAGCTCAAATGGCTAAGATAAACGGTGCAAAGCTTGACTTAATGCCATAGAATCGGAAAGGTGCACCCTTTGAGGGACAGAAAGTAACTACCTTTCGGAGACAGTCAACACTCGCATGATAGGCTGACAACCAATCCACACCGAGGATTACATCGAACCCTTGCATGTCCAATATAATCAGATCAGCCATCATTTCATGATCCTCAACTGAAATGATGACCGATCGGCATATGGTGTCTGTGACCATAGAATTGCCAGTAGGAACTGAAATAGACAATATAAAATGAGTGCATAGAGTCAGGGTCTATCAAGACATGCGCCTTAATGCTGACAAATGTCTGTACTCTGGTGCATGTGTAAGGTACCTAGGGTTCACATATTTAAATTAGTCACTTATATACAAACGTGTTATAGTGCTCATGCAATCTCATAATTCAAACTAATTCTCAAGAATATTCATCAACTGCAAATAAAATAAATAACTTTAACAATCAAATAATTTAGTTTATACCTTGGATGACGTCATTTGTCGCTTGGACATCACGTGTAGAAACCGTGTAGGCGCGACCCTGCACTACAGGTCGAGAAGATTTTTAAGTAGATGTCGATGTTATCTTCTCCTTATTCTTTTTAGGATAATCTTTATTAAGTGTCCCTTCTGGCCACAATGGAAGCATGAACCTGTGTTTCATCTACAATCTTCGAATTTGTGACGCCTTCCATATTGTGAGCATGACTCAGACTACACCGATGAAGTGGTATATGAAGTCCTCCGTGCTACAGATGCTTCAGTTGTAGCAGGATGCGAGGAACGGGAAGGCTTCATGGGTGCTGAAGAAACTTGTCTGAAATCGGTGGTCTGAACTGGTGGAGAAGGTACTGAAGCTAAGAACTTTGTTCTCTTACTGATCTAATCATTTGTAAATGATTGTGCTCGACTCACTTTATTCTTACTTTGTTGTTCTCTTCATTTATACATCTTCTCCAAATCACACTCCGCAATGAGAGCCCTATCCATGACATCTACGTAAGTCCTTAACTTGAAGAGTGAAAGTCTCTCTTGAATGTTCGGTTTCAGGCCACACTCAAACTTTTTGGCCTTCATGATCTCAGTAGCAACATGTTGTGGCACAAACTTTGAGAACCTTGTGAATTTTGCTTCACACTCGGCCACTGACATTTGACCTTGCTCCAGGGAAATAAAATCTGTCTCCCATTGCTCTCTGACAGATTCAGGAAAGTACTTCTCATTAAATTTTTTAGTGAATTGGTCTCAAATCCATGGTGTGTTTGACGTCTCCTGTCCTCTAGTTCTTTCAACTGACTTCCACCAGGGATCTGCTTCTCCTTCAAGCTGAAATGAAGCCCATCTGACTTTCTCGTCTTCTGTGCAATGTATCGCACAAATTTTTTTCTCTAACTGATTCAGCCACTTTTCGACTTCTTGCGGGTCTGCTATACCCAAGAAATTGGGAGGCTTCATTCTTTGGAATTCTTGAAATCCGGTGGATTACTGCCTTGTCCCAAGCAAGGTGGTCTGGTGCGCCATAGTGTTAGCAATTGTTTTCAATAATTGTCCAACACGTCTATCATCATTCCTTCCTCCCAATGGGATGCCATTAGAACCAATGGCGATCCCTACCCCATTTGATGTGCCCTCTGTATTGACGGTCCTTTGTCTACGGCGAGAGCCCATAATGATATGTCAAGATCGAAAATAAACAAAGCGTGCCTAGACAGATCAAAGGAAGTGAACCTAAAGGCTAAGCTTTGATAACAACTGTAATGACCTGAAATTCCCAAGCCCAAAGATGTGGAATCCTGGGTCATTAAACTTAGTTCATGAGTCCGTATGTAGAGACTTCCATTGGTAGAGCTCAAAATTAAATCAAGTTACTTATTAAACTGAAACAAATAACCTTAACATCCCATAATGAATTATTAATCGAAAACTAATATACTACCGGTGACGGCCGTACGTCACACAAACAGTGGTACTTACATCAATGTACACAAAAAACAATAAAAGTATTCTGAAGAAAACTCATTGAGTTGTACCAAGTCCAAATCACAAAGTTTTGACTAAGGATAGAGTTCTTCGGGTGGAAGATCTTCCTAGTCTTCTGGCACGAAATCAGGATCCTCTTCAAACTCAGGATTTTTGTCAACGTCAGTACCTGTGACACAGTGTCGGGGTGAGCTAAAAATTCACATGCTTAGTAGGGCAATCCCAAATACCATTTGTATTTTAACTATCCAACGCATAGTTTTAATGATTATCTCAATATTAATGTCTAAGTTGTCATAAACATAAGGAATCACTACACATTTATATTCTAAGATGACTAATTCCAAGTGTAAATTTGAGTTTGAGTAATATATCCTACGGTGGAGTCTTGATGTCATATACAGAAATTCTAAAGATGAATTTGATATAAGTGTTCAATTATGATACTTTTCCTTGATGTCATATTCAAAGGGTCTAAAAGGTAAATTTTGTATAAGTGTCCAATCAATGATATTTTTCTTACATTTCATTTCATATGTTATTTCTTATGTTCATGCATAACTTAAAAATATAACTTAAGTAATCTCTATCGCAAATATAGCCCTAGAGTCGATGCCAAAGTACCGTTGGGGATCCTGACCATCGTCGTTCTAGAACAATTTTCAAAGTGTGAGGAAGCTCGTCCGATTCAAAATTCCGTCATCACGGTTCAAAGTTCAGACTACCCTCGTAACGATTTAAAGGTTCAAAGGGTGCCATAGCACAGGATCCTTTCAAATTCAAATCTTCAAATCACATGCAATATTCTAAAGTATAATATTGTATTCGTACTTATACAAATTTCAAAATTTGAACCTAGTTTCCAACATTCGATGAGATCCATATCATGTCTTCTTCTAATTAATTCAGAATTCAAAATGTGTTTCCAAGGTTCAATGAAAATAATTCAGAATTCAAAATGTATTTCCAAGGTTCAATGAAATTAAATTTTTTTTTTATCGGTAATTGAGCTTGCATTAAAAACAGCAAGGCGCTGAAAGACCAATACATTCCCGGTACATAATAATCAAAAACGGAAAAGAACAAAGGACAAGCAAACAAAAATACAAGACAAATACCAAAGTCGATCCCGATCATTCCCACCTTTCACCACCCAAAACCTAACCAGCTCCGTAACTGATTCAATGAAATTAATTCAAAATTCAAAATGTGTTTTCCAAGGTTCAATGAGATTAATTTTCTTCTTCCTTTGTTCTCTCTTCAAGAGTGTCACGAGAATCAATTTTCATACCTTAATAATACAAAGAATCTAACGTTTCTAATTTCGTATTCAAGAGTTCAACAGTTCATAGAAGTGAAGTGACCATGTTTCTTACCTACGTACGTAGTTATTCAAAAGGCTAAACTCATTTAAACTCATTAAATACTTACGAATCAGAAGTGTAATACACAAATTGATAGTTGAAATCCCCTATCTCGTTTCCTAATGTCGCATCGAAGGTCGATAATAGAAATGTGAGTGTCGCACTAAGCTTCCATGAAGATGCGCCCGATTCCTTGACGCAGAACAAGACCCTAAACTACGTGAATGTGATGATTAATTGTTTGTCAAAATTAAATTGAATTAAATTAAACAATAAATTTGAAAATATAGCGAATATCTCAGGAGTTCGTAGTTCTCCAGGTGAAAAGATCACGTTTGGCTCGGGAAGGGTTCAGCCTTGCGCTAGATCCGTTAGAATAGAGACACGGATCTATCCTAGTGATAGAACTCTAGGTTTTCCATATTAGGGCACTCATAATGCAATGATGGAATCTCTGGTTTTCTGGTTATTTTGATATGGCTGGGCTTACTAGTCTGATGAAAGCTACGGTTGTTAAATCGGATCGATTCAATGGCTTAGGGAAAAGCTAGGGTTTTAGGGTTTCGGGTTTTAAAGAGATATAACAGATTTAGGGTTTTAGATTTAAAGCAGGGAAGATATATTAAAAGGGATAAAATTGAAGAGGATCAATTGTGGGCTTCACACCCTTGGCTTCACACCAAACCCTTCTCGGGAAACGAAGATTCACTCTCCAACAATGCTCATCTCAAGCAAGGAAGCAAAAGCTCTTTTCATTAATGAAAAACTAATTACATTGTTTATTTAGAGACCTTATATAGGAGGCCTCTCAAACATAAGTAAAACCCTAAAACAAATACCAAAAAGAGACAAGTATGCCCCTAAAAGTCAATTTCGAAATCTAAAAAGAAAGAAAATTTATAACCTACGCAACTTCGATTGATCGAAAGTGAAACTCGATCGATCGCATTTGAAACTCGATCGATCGAATTTCAAATTCGATCGATTGATTTATATATATACCTATATATCATCGCTGGAACTCGATCGATCGAATTGAGGTCGATCGATCGAATTATATATATATATATATATTTATGTCACTCCAAAACAAGTGTTTTCTGTCGACATAGTTCGATTGATCGATCGAATTTGTAGTGTTCCTCCAAATCGCTAAAATTTCATCTTTCGCCTAGTTCTGATATTTATTCCGCTTCTTCCGCCATCAGTATACTCGAAAATGTCCATATCCGATGTCTACGATGTCGGCGTCCCTTTCAATTTTCTCCAACTCAAAATGTTTCATCACCGATGAAATACGCATGAAGTGAAACCTGACACTTGGTGATGTATGAGCATCATCTCGGTCCATTGTAAAGGGACTACCTTGTAAACCTCTCCTTGACGAGCCCAATAACCTGGCTCTCCAAGCAACTTTACCAAATACTTTTGAAGTTTCACATCAACTCTCCCGAACCCGAAGGAATTCATCCCCAATGAAGTGTGATCGCGATATCGACCGGGAATACGGGAACTCAAGCGACGAACTCTCTCATGATTGGCCCATGCACTCTCGGTAGTCGACTCGTCAACCCTCTGCATATCATAGACCAGAAATTTTTGGTCGCAGGTGAATGCCACAAGATTATCCCAAATTTCTCAATTATCTCTTTTCTCTGCCTGCTTGGGTCGGGAAGGGGTATTAGCTTCAAAGTTGGGATGGGGTTGTAACTAGGGGTTGTTTGGAACGGGTTGCAAGGAGGTAGGGTTGAGCTCAAAGAAGGAACTAGGTCCTCCACATTGAAGGAAGAGCTGACCTCGATATCTAGAGGAAGCTCAAGATTACACGCACTAGGACCATTCCTTGCCACAATTCCAAAAGGTCTAGCGTCGTGGACCTGGAGCTCCTTTACGACTCCCGATGGGAATCGTTCAGGTCCAATTCGAACCATTGCATGATCATTTTATTAGAATTCCATGAGTGTCTTAGGTAAATGCATCGATAATTTGAGAGTTTCATTGTATAAATTAATTTCAAGCTTAATTTCGGCATGCAATGCAGAATGAGACTCAAAAGATGACTTACAATAAGACTTGGAATGTATAGCAGTATGCAACTTAAGACTATGATGTGCATGCGTGTCTATGGACTCGATACTCTCATGTGCATGCGACGCGAATGACTCACATGTAACCAACTAAAGTGCTATTGACTCTACCACTAACAAGGACTTTTGCACAATGGGCTCTACGGGCACTAACAAATCGTGTGTAGGTGATTCGGTTGAATCGTGCGTGGGTGACTCAATTGACTCACGTGTGGGCGACTCAATATCACTACTCACAAGGGAAATGGTAGTCTCTTTGACACAAGTTAGGCTCTCATCAGCTTCATCCATCTCTTTTTCACTCATCACGGTACGGGGGTCATATACCTCTTCTACTCTCAAATTTTCCTGCTCCTTAGCACTCTCTCTTTTAATCAATAAATTCGGAGTGGAAAGTTATGTGGAGCATTAGTAAGCAAAGTGTCCAAATCCGTGACACTTGGAGCAATCAAGACACTTGTCTGTCTATGGTTTTTAAAATCGTAAAAGATGACGATGTGTGAGAGGAATATAATTCTCGATAAGTCACTCCCTCATGTCGTCTCATTGTGTGATGGGCTTACGATTAGCTAAGTCGCGTAGAAGCTCAACATTAGTCCAATAGGTTTTGGCACTACCCTCCAACTTTGTTTTCACTAACCTGACTTTGTACTCATTCAGTACGCCATACCAATCAAAATACTCTTCCACACTAGACAACCACTCCGCAAAGGTTTTAGGATTTGTCATACCCTCAAAATTTGGAATTTCATTCCGAATATATTTTTGGAACCTCTCGACAGGGTCGTACTTAGGTTCATGATGATGAGGATATCCCTGAACTCTAATCTCATCACGACTTTCGGGACTTTGCGAAGAATTTGGAGTGTAGTGGTTCCCTCGTTTGGCTAGGACCCTTTCATGACGAATAATGAATTCATGGTGACGTGTAAGTGACTCATACATGATGTTTGACATAAATACAACCTAGACACAATTTTATGGACCACACAACAGTTGAAGAATTTTAACAAACATATGACGTGCACACAAATGAAGACACAAATGGCATGAGATCGAAGACATCCAAATGACATACACATGTGATTCAAAATGAATAGGGACTTTTGTCGAACATAAGACGTGCACGATGATGAATACAAATGAAATAAATTTTCATTAAATTAAAATGACATGCACATATGAACCAACAATGAATGGGGATTTTTATCAAATACTAGATGTGCACAAATAAAAACGGAAACAAGATGCAATGAAAATTAAAATGCTATGGAATTAAGTGTCACACAAATATGCCCTAACCTAGAACTTGGGCTTTGATACCAAAACAGACACAGGACAAGTCCCTAAACTACGTGAATGCGATGATTAATTGCTTGCCAAAATTAAATTGAATTAAATTAAACAATAAATTTGAAAATATAGCGAATACCTCAGGAGTTCGTAGTTCTCCAGGTGAAAAGATCACGTTCGGCTCAGAAAGGGTTCAACCTTACACTAGATATGTTAGAATAGCGACGCGGATCGGTCCTAAAGATAAAACTCTAGGTTTTCCAGATTAAGGCACTCACAATGCAATGATAGAATCTCTGATTTTTTGGTTATTTTGATATGGCTGGGCTTAATAGTCTAATGGAAGCTACGGTTGTTGAATCGGATCGATTCAATGGCTTAGGGAAAAGCTAGGGTTTTAGGGTTTCGGGTTTTAAAGAGATATGGCAGATTTAGGGTTTTAGATTTAAAGCAGGGAAGATAAATTAAAAGGGATAAAATTGAAGACGATCGATTGTGGGCTTCACACCAAACCCTTCTCGGGAAACGAAGATTCACTCTCCGACATTGCTCATCTCAAGCAAGGAAGCAAAAGCTCTTTTCATTAATCAAAAATTAATTACATTGTTTATTTAAAGACTTTATATAGGAGGCCTCTCAAACGTAAGTAAAACCCTAAAACAAATACCAAAAAGAGATAAGTATGCCCCTAAAAGTCAATTTCGGAATCTAAAAAGAGAATTTAGAACCTGCGCAACTTCGATCAATCGAAAGTGAAGCTCGATCAATCGAATTTGAAACTCGATCGATTGAATTTCAAATTCGATCGATCGATTTATATATATACCTATATATCACCGCTGGAACTCGATCGATCGAAATGGGCATTCGATCGATCGATTATACAATTCGATCGATCGAATTATATATATATGTCACTCCAGAACAAGTGTTTTCTGTCGACATAGTTCGATCGATCGAATATGCAATTCGATCGATCAAATTTGTAGTGTTCATCTAAATCGCCAAAATTTCATCTTTCGCCTAGTTCTGATTTCCATTCCGCTTCTTCCACTGTCGGTACACGCGAAAAGGTCCATATCCGATGTCTACGATGTCGGCGTCCCCGTCCCCGTCATTCCTTCCTCTATAATGCACACACAAGTGACATATCAACTGCCATATATTTGTGTATCGATCAATCGATAATATGATTATGATTGATTCACTTCGGTCCCAACTGATCAGTCGAAAATGAAAGTTGATTGATCGGAATCAAAGCGAATGTAACTAGGTTAATCGATTCTACCCAGAATCGATTGATCGAACAAAGGAATTGATCAATCATAATTAACGAGTAAGAGAATGTAACCAGGATAATCGATTCTGTTCAGAATCGATCGATTGAACAAGGGATTGATTGATCAGAAATGAAAGCAAATATATTCATATATAAAATGTCTCTGTCAGAATCGATCGATCGGAAGTTAAGCTCGGTTGACCGAAATAAAAAGGTAATTATGTATATATATATATGTACAATTGTCGTTGATCTCGTCGTAAAATTAATTAATTTCCCAAATTTCTGCACAATCGATCGATCGGTTATATAACCGGAGGTTATACAACAGAGACCAGAAATTTGGTTTCTCCAAATCAATCAATCGGTATGGTATTTTGATCGATCGATCATATAACTAAAGGTTATATAACAGAGACGCTCGGCTCGAAATCGATCGATCGAATAAGAAGTTGATCGATCGATTTCTAAATTGTTGTGTGTTTCTAGGGTTCGCAAATAGAATCTGAAATTAAGAAAGGATGGGTATTCACCTCTTGATGCATGAACTGTGAATCTATGGTGATTAGGGTTGAGGAGATCGACGTTCAACGCTATAGTTCATCCAAGGTTTCCTCTTTCTCCTTGATCTTGATGGTGGAAAAGATTATGGTGATTCTTGTGGAAGAATACCCAAAAAGATTTTAGGAGGTTGAGGAGATGGGTTGAGGAAGAAAGGTGGTGATGGCTAGGGTTTCTTAAGAAAAAGAAAAAGAAGAGAATAAGAGATTGCTAGGTTTTCTTATGGCTTTATTCTTAAGAACTCTCGAAGAGATTATGATTTAAAGTTCTCCGTAACACATCTTTTTATAACTTATTGGGAATCATCCGGTGTTAGGCTGACACACCAAAGAAGGATGTATAGGCATTTACTTCAAGGTCCAAAATAAAGGTTTAAAACTTTCGTACCAAGGTTCGAACCTCTAACCTCTTCTCTATAACTCAAACCTCTAACCAGTAGGCTATCACACAACTTGTGTCAATTAATGACAGAAATAAATATAATAGCTTTGAAAACCAAAACATGTATTCTTTAGTTAACACGTTTTGAAAAATCAAGGCATGCGATGTATACGTTATTAAGCACATATAAGTAATTTATGTATACCAACGACATGAAAATCCGAGTCGTTACAGTTTATATCCTAAGTTCGTTATTGAACACATTGATACATTTGTACCATGTAAATGCAAGGCATTGGGTTATGCACAGGTAGATCTCATCGAAAATGATTAAATCCTTAGTCAAGGCATCCTTCTTGCAGATAGCAATCTTGATCCGTTGGTGAGACAATTTTTTTAACTTTTGCGACTCATTTTGATTGGTGTTTTTATGTTGTCTTCTTGTCTCAGTTAGTAGAAAGTGTAAGTAAAGGTTCTTCATTATCTCAATGCATTCAATTAGTTTAAAAAGCTCAGTCACTAGGGATTGGGTCAACTATTTATGTTCAAATCGTACTATTATTGCCTGGGAATTATATGTGAATGAACATATGAAATACTGTTAATGACAAAAAGAATGTAAAGAATCTTGTTATGAAATTTCGTCTTGTGTAGCTTTCTGGACTTGCATTATATTTTTTGTGGCATGATTCTTCTATTGGATATGTTGTAGTGTGTAGGGGAAGTTTAGTCAGATGCTTTACCTTTCTCTTCTGCATTAATAAAATGTATTAGAGAGTGGATCAGATTGATTTGAATTGCTATTTTTTGTAGGTTTTCTTTTTTATTGTATAAGGGATCAAACCATTCGTTTTTTAATCTGTATTAGAGCACTCCTTACCCTAGCATTAAACAATGAACGCCATATCTCCTGCTGGGCTGCTAGTCCGCCATATCCAATGTCTTATGTGAATGTGTGATAACTACTACTATCAAACAGAGAATAAATATACAGACAAAAATACAGAAAATAGGACCACGATAGAGGCCCAATACGAAAAATACAACGGCATAGGGTGACAACGCACTACCTTAAAGAAACCATATTACTGCTCTCTCATAAGATGTAACGATTGAGATTTTTCGTTATTTAGTACTTAATTATTTTCTAGATTTGTAATTATTAGTAGTTTGATTAATTTGATGGATGTGATTAATTGTTACACATGAATGTAATGCGCACTTTATTTTATAATGACTCATGATAATTAATTAATCTAATTAACATACCCTAAAAGTCTTTAATATATGTTAGTAATAATTGGGGTGCGTTTAGTAATGTTTAATGAATTTTTAAAATATGTTAGTAAACTAACTAAAGACCCATTAAGTAATTAAAGGCCCATAGAATCACCCATGTAGGAAATTCTAAATAGAGTTAGACCTTAAATAGGAAACTTTAAAGTACTCTAAATAGAGTTTGATATTAAATAAGAAACCTTAAAACATTCTAAATAGAATTAGATCTTAAATAGAAAACTTTAAAGTATTTTAAATAGAGTTAGATATTAAATAGGAAACCTTAAAGCATTCTAAATAGAATTAAAAATAAAATAGGAAATCATAAAGTATTATAAATATAGAGATTAAATTACAGAATTTTATGTAACTCTTATTACCTAATAACCTTAGAGAGAGAGAGAGAGAAAAAAAATTCTAGAGAAGGAGAATTAGAAGAGGAATCCTAGAGTTTTCGGTTTGAAGGCTTAAGAACGTGAGAGGAGTTTACGACGCGACCGAATTTCGGATTAGAGCTTCGGATTGAATCATGGAGAGGAATTACGTCAATTTTACGCAAAGACTAGAGGTATGGAGAAATCATGTTGAGATTAATCGGAAATGTAGATAACATAAAAATAAAATAGGAATTAGGATTTATTTCAGTAATGAATATTCTCCATATTAGATTGTTAAATTTTTATACTTAATTGCGATTTTCGATGGTACACGGGGTTTCGTGATTGATCACGAAATTGCAAGTCGAGAATCTGTAAATCTGAAATCTGCTCGTAATCCGTCATCGAGAATCCGAATCCCGTAATCCGAATATGTTTGGAATCCGATGTCCGTCTGGAATCGGTTCGTAATCGAATCTGCTAAAATCCAGAATCATTTAGAATCGTAATCGATTCGAATCCGAATCTGCGGAATCCAGAATCTGTCTGGAATCCAGAATCTGTCCAAAATTCAGAATTTGTTAGGAATTTCAGAATTTGTCTAGGATGCAAGCAATGAATTTCTATTCAAATATTGTCTATGTTTAATCATCATGCTTAAATGTTTATTTATGTTCATCATTATTTTATTTCTTAGAATTCATACAAGTTAGGATGTTTGATTTACACAACATGAAACAAGTAGGAATTGATAGAGATTACATATTTATGATATGTTAAGCCTAAACAAGTGAAAAAGCTATTGCATGATTGATTGATTTCCAGTTTTTCTATGCATATACATTCATAGCATTCATAAAAGTGAAAAGATAAGTTTACGACATGACACATGGAAATAAAATATATCTATGATTATGATAGAATTCTTATGGGCTTATACTAGAGGAATTAACATGAATAAGAATGACAAGTAATAAAAGTTATGCATCCATGCATTAATGACAAGACTGAAGAGATGGAGAAGGTATTTAATTTTAAGCTTACTACTTAACTGAAAAGAAGTTATGTAAAGGTTAACGTAGATACTAATCGAATGATCAAAGAAGATTAGGATAATGATTAAGAAAGAGATAACCACGTCCATTATGTATGCCGATTCATAAGCATTAAATGCACAATTTAAAATAGCCACACATGAAATTAGGGTAGAGACCCAAGCCATAATGTTTATTTAGATTTAATGCTATGTTTCAGTTTCATTCTATTAATTTACTTATTCTTTATGTCATATGTTATATTTCTGTTATTGTTTGATTTTATGAGATGATTTAAGTTATAGACCTTTTCTATTAGTCTCATCATGTGTGGTCCATACCAGTTTACTTGGTAAACTGACTCATTGTTTGGGATTCCAGGGAGTACAGCTATACATGGAGAGGATAAAATAGATGCGTCAATGATTGATGGAAATCCATATTTGAGCAAAGAAGGATTTGAAGTTTAGTTTATAGGTTTTCTTCATGCATTAGGAAAGATTTTAAGATATTTATTTCAGATTATTTTTATGAACAAGTTCATGTTAATGATGGATTATGTTTGATTTCAGTTTTATTTAATTTAAAGAGTAAGCATACAATATGGTATAATAGGTTGTTATCTCATAATTTGGTATTGTTCTCATGATGATCTTAAATTTATACGTGCACTTCTAATAGTTATTTTTTTTCCGTTGCATTATATGCGGATCTTTATTGATTAATTGATTTATTTAAGATCATGGATATGTGATGTAATGTGATGTCTCCAAGTGAGCGCATTGATCCGGTGTGTGAAATTGAGGACATCACATAAGATCTCACGGTCAAATGGCTAGCTACCGCTTGCTAGCCCGTCAGCTTTATGTGAACAACTTCGTGGGAAACCCATCTCGCTAAATCTAGTAATAAATTTCCTTCTAGGATCAGCTTTCTGTATATCCAAGTTATAAGAGGAGAAGAATCCCCCTTATCCACAATTTGTAAGCTTGTACTCAAGGAAGTACGTAGAGTCCTATTAATAAGGCAGACACATCTGTCTAAGTTGCATCAACCAATCAGTGCCAAGCTACCAAAGTGCTTGCGAAAGTGAGTAGCTCATTAGCTAAGTTATCATGAACTATCCCGTTGTAACAAGCAGTACCAAGGTCCACTTTACTGCAGCCATTGAAGTTCAGCTTCACCTAGCCTTGCTCTGGATGCTTCCAAATATTTTTCGGCCTAGGATTGTGAGGAGTCACTTGGAAATCATGCCTCTTTCTTGTTCATCATTATATTCTATGACGAGAAACCACTGAAAACTTTCAGTAGAAGTATTTATTGATTACATTAGGCGAGGTTACATTGAAGATGCTGTATGTTTTGGAGGAAATCGAGTGAAATGCAATTGATTTCACTTGATTTCTGTTTGGATGGGATTTTAGAGGAGTGAAACAATTTCTGCAAGCCCCACAAGAAATCAATCACAGTCTATAAGGCTGCAACCGATTTCCAATTATTAGCTCATAAATCTCGTGATGGGAAATTTAGATTCGCATGTTCGGATCGTGGCCGAGCCAATCGAAGAAAATCAGCAAGGAAGAAGTAGACCTATGAATGAGCTTTCAAACGGCCCTGAAGCAGATCAGTCGATCGATCGAGGATTTTGATCGATCGAAATTGCAATTCGATCGATCGAATACCACTTTCGATCGATCGATCGAGTATAACTTTCGATCAATCGATTTAATTTCGATCGATCGAAATCGTGCAGAGTAGTTTTAATTTTAATTTCGAATTTCAGTTTCGAGGTTAAATTTGTCTTTTCTTATTTAATTGTTTTTAGGGTTTTCTATTGTTTAATGACCTACTATATAAAGGTCTTTATAGCTTTGTAATAGACAGTTTTTGATGAATGAAAAGAGAGTTGCTTTTGTGCAAACCCTAGAGAGCTTGTGAAAAGTTTTCGATCGAAGGAGTGATTCTTTCAAAACCTGAGGAGTGAGCAATCGTTTCTCGTACGACTTGGTGCGAGGCTGACGTACAGCCTTGGTGGGAAGCCTTAGAAATCCGTTAGTGCGAAGCCGACAAGCCTCTCTAAAGCGAATCCGGAGATCTCCTACCTTATTCTTCTTTTTATTTTATTTTAATGAGAGGACCAAAGACCCTAAACCTCATTCCACGCAAGATTATGCTATTTTAGGGTTAGCACGTGGATCGTCCTGCGTCATCTCATTTCATCCCTTGACGTAGAGGGAAAAAATATTTAGGTTCCCCTGACCTTTCTCCTGTAGAAGCTCAACCCTCTTATCCAACATAAAGGATCTTTCATGAGTCTCTTATTTATTTTTATTTTTTTCTTCAATGGGTTTTGTTTGAGCTGGATAGATAAAATGGAGACAAGTAATTGGAGTATTGTGCGACTCAAGAGTTCCACAAAGATTGAGAGAACGCTTTTATAAGACATCGGTTAGACTTATATGGTATGGAATGTTGGGCTACGAAAAAGTGACAACAATATAGGATACATGAGGCAGAGATGCATGTGTTAAGATGGATGTAGGGAGTACAAGAAGATGTAAAATTAGGAATGAGTGCATAAGAGAAAATTTGAGAGTGATACTTATAAAGGAAAAATTATGAAATTCGCTTGAGGTGGTTTGGGCATGTCCATCTGAGGCCAGAAGCACACCTTGCATGAGCTGTTGAGATGCTACAAGCACAAGGAAGGAAGAGAAGTGGAAGAGCAGTGAAGATCTGGATGGAAGCAGTGAAAAGGGATATGAAGGATGCGAATTTGCACTGAGCTTAGCATTGATCAAAAGCGCATGGATAGATAGGACTTGCAAAGGCGAACCCAAATATATGTGATAAAGGTATGATGATGACTGGATTTTGTTTGAGTAATGTGGTTTGTCATGCTGCAGATTTGTGGATATGCCTGGTTTTTTAAGATTTTCTTTCAAAGATTAGAGGCAGACCTCTAATTTCACTTCACGATTGCTTTGATGTTGGAGATCTGTGATTGTTTTGATCAATGTGATGAGGTTTGCTTTGTGATGTTGTAAACTTGTAATTATTTATTTATTATTTATTTTCTTATTTTGTTTTGGGGCCATTGCTTGGCGCGATGGTAAAAGGCTTGGGCTGTCAAGCGTGAAAACCTGAGTTTGAGTCAAGAGAGCAACCACTTTGTGCGTAAAAAGCCAGAGTTTAGGTCAGTATCTCGTCCACCCTGTCCATATAGGACCAGCACTGGGTTTTATTTTATTTTTGTATGTTCTTTTGATGCTGTAGATCTATGGTTGTTTCGATTTATTGAAAGTTTTATGCAATTTTTCGTCTCATAATTTAGTGACGGGTCTACAACATCAGTGCATTGATAACCAAACCTATTCTGATGGTATTGATTACATCAGACAATGTTGCATTGAGGTTGTGATTGTTTGGTTCATTCCATATTTCCCAAACTGCTGCAAAAAAGACCAATCTCCAAAGGCAAGTAGCTTTAGTGTCACTATGAGTACCATGCAATCCAGAGTTCCATAATACTATTACAGACACAAAGACCAAAACTAATTCCGAAAAATTTATAGAAAATTGCTTTGTTTCCTTATCCAAGGACACAAGGTGAACTCTGGATTACCTAACTGTGAACTTCCCGGAGAAACTGATAGTCCAAATCACTAAATCTGGTGTTGGGGAATATCTGATCACATGATTTTTATTTTCACTCAATAAAGCATCTATTAGTCTCTCCCTTCCTACAGATAGGATCCCAGTTATCTTTCCCATCCATAAAGGAAAGATAATCTCTCACACTCACCCCTTTATTACTTGCAGCTGTGTACAGTTTAGGAAAGTTAATCTCTCACCACACCATGATTGGTTAGAGTAGCATTAATCATTCCAGTCACAATTTTGACAGATGAGGCATGGTGGAGACTCCTAAGAAAATTAAATTATTAGCATTCCTAATTAATGATCAAATTGCTTCTGCAACCAAAGTAAAAGGAACAGTGATAACTGGTCCTTCTGATGCAGGCCTCTTGTGGAATGAAGTCATAGAGGAAATCCACTAATAAATCCACAATCCTCTAAAGAATTTTGATAAGTTAATCGACAATGACTGAATTCGGTCATAGGCTTTCAAGATGCCAGGTGAAATCCCTTTCGAATCTGACTTATGGATCAACTCGATAATTTCATTGGCAATAACAGTATTATCAATGCTTTGTAGACGCACCCTAGAAGGCTTATAGGATGAAAGTATCCAGTCTCAGCTTACTAAACTTTGGAATGATGGTGATAAGTGTTGAGTTAAACGCTTACGCTGATTTCCAAGAAATAAGAACTATTCCATCCCTTTTAAAAGATCACGGAGCACTGTCATAAAAGTAGCGGAAGAAAGTCATGCTGAAGCCATCGGCTCTGAAGGCCTTATCTCTATCTAGAGAAAATAGACCTGTCCTAATCTCCAAGCAAGCAGAAGGTTTTTCATTAGTGGTGATCGGCGAGGCAAAGAACCTTCTACTCTCGCCTTGGTCTTCCAATCTGAGCAATATAAATAATCAAAGAAATTGACTTTTACTTCTTTGACACCTCTACCAGCAGAGGGTCGGTATATATATAATTGAATAGATATAAATTATATTAATTTTCAGTCAACCCGCCCATTAATTTCTTTCTGCCTCTAGCAGGAGCCAACACATGGAAAAAAGTGGCATATTTATCCCCCCTTCTGGAGCCATAAGATTCTAGATCTCTGTCTCCAAAAAAATTCTTCTTTTATGGAAGACGAGACATTACCAAAGGCATTTTATTTCTATCTATCAGCCTCAGATAGAGGAGATAGCTTTTCTTTCACATCCAATTACGAAACTTTGCCTTTCGAGATCTTGATTACTGTTGAGGGTACCAAACATTTCCCTATTTCACTTCTAGAGACCACCATTTAATAATTCATGCGTTTTGAAAAGCCTATCCCATCAGTACCAGAGGGTGAACAGCTGAGCCATCTATAAAACATTTTTTATTTGCATCTTGATTCAACACAAGGAATAGATTTACTTCCACTGGTTGGATTTGATTGTACAATTAAAGCTGATGTCAGCAGCTGTTCTTCTGGTGTCAACGGATCTGTGGTAAATATTCCATTTAGATATCCTGATTCACCCTTGTTTATGAAGATTTGTAGTTGATTTTCTGGAACGATTTGGCTGGCTGTCAGTCACAGTGAAGAATTGGGAAAACCAGTTTTCATGATATCGGGTAGTGTGATGTTTTTAGATCCAAAGGATTCAAGTGGATAAAAGATGCGTACATTAGGAAATATACGAACAAATTTGAGGTCATTGTGTCATGTATCAACAATTTAGTGGAATTTTTTCTCCTTGCTGTTTAGAGCCACTCTTCTTTCTTATGCTCCGCTGAAAACGTTGAGGTGCGGTTATTTTTTTTTTTTTGGGGTGGGGGTTGTTGGGGGGTGTTGGAATGAACAAAATCTTAGCTAATTGTTGGATCTATTGCTTTTCTTGTGCTAGTGTTGGATCATCCCCAGATACTTTTGGAACTGCTGTCCGAGGGATTCATAAACAGTGGTATCCCATCCCTCGGTATCACATTCCAATCAGATGGGAAATCCTAATTCTATGATCGTTTTATAGAACTTAGGTGGAGAAAGATTCCTCCACGGGTCGCCTGCTGTTGAAATTAGTAAGGTGGAAGATACCCCTGGTTGTGTTGCTGGTATTGTCAACCCCCCTAGCGGGGAACTCAGTCTATGCAGAAAATGATTGAAATAAAAAGTACCACCTTAATAAAAATGTTATGGCTTGTGAACTCCATAGTGCCATTGATTTCTGTAGGCCTGATTTTTTGTCTACCGTACTGCCAAGGAAATTGGGGATCATTTGAAAGGGCTTATATTCAAGAAATAATGCCACAATGATATGTCACTATGATTTGGAAGAAAATCTTCAACAAGGGATGCTATCGTCAATGAACTGCTACAACTGGATGAAGTTATTCTGGAAAGAATTATCATTCTACTGTCCTTTGTCTTGGTGAAAGTGTGAAACCAAAAGGTACAATGATAGCTATATTAGTTGCCAACTTCTCTTTCAACTTTTATCAGTTTTATGACCAGAATTTGAAGTGATCTAGGTTCAAATCATGGCCTGTGAGAATATTTTTCGTGTTCCTCTGGTGCAGCTTTATTTTTTCAATGAAGAAGGTAAACACGGGACAGTTCCTGTTTATCATCCAGAGTCTCTGAGGATGGTTGTGATAGTGTTGTTACTGCTAGTAGAGACTATTAATAAGTACTCAGTACAGGAAATTGGAGCCTAACATTTTCTGGTTTTTTTTTTTTTTGCTTTTTCGTAACATAACCATGCAGTGAACCAACCACCCCTTCACCAGTGACAGCTATAAAAAATTGAATTGAAATTCTCCAACAATTTAGAAAAGATGGCTAATGAAGAAAAGCAATGACTGTTGGGATTCAGAGTTTTAGACAATGATTGATGTCTAATTACCAAGTTGATATAAATCTGATCCTCACACAAAATTTAAATTTTCATATGCAAGAAACATTTGTTTGGTTCTTTCAACCTCGACTAATGTATACTTGTGCCTTAAGATGTTTACAATTGATAATAGTTGGTGTGTCCAACAATATAGCACTTGGATTTTTTGTACTTTTAAGGATAATTATTTCCATTTCCAATCTGTTCTAGCACTTGTTCTGTTGCCCAGCTTAAACTTGTTCCTGATACTTTTTCACCTAGGCAGGCATCTTTTAAACTTTCCTGGGGATGCAAAGGAGAAAAAAGTGGCCAGCACAAGCATGACATTGTTTCTTTTGAAAGAGGAAATATAACCACTGCAGAGCGCAGTAGTAGGCAGGTAATATTTCTCAAAGGCAGCATTGTTCATTTTTGTCTTTATTATACTGTGATGCATGCTATATTCAGCATTGTTTTAGCTTCCTGTTTGCAAAATTGTTGCACTCCAGTTTATATGTGAAGACTGTTGCTATAGACTCCCATTACTATCTTTTTCTCATTTGATGGCCCGTTAAATTGACGATTCTCTCTTTCAGATTTCATTGAAATGGGAATCGCACCCGCAAACAGTGCTTGTCTTGACCAAACCAAATTCAGTTTCTGTTCGTATTCTGTGTGCAGAAATGATCAGGTGTGCTTATTAAAGTGTCTTCAGAAGTTCATAAAGCACTTTCTTGCGTTTGTAATTTGTTCTTGATTGGTTATGCTTAGAATAATAACCTATGAGAATAGTTTGAACCTAAAACCATTTTACAGCTTCGGAAAGAATTTTAATCCATTTTCTCTTGATTTGCTATGATTTTTTGATTGAATACAAATTTGTTTGTTTCTAATTGTTTATTGTGACCACTTTTTACCCATTCCAAATAGGCAATTTGCAATCTAGTGCGTAATTGATTCTAGCAAGTATTATAAAGAAAAACAATTCTTTACTCACCTCCACTCCTTGGCCACCAAATCTTGTCAGTCTATTTAAATTCAGTAATGTTATGTTACATTGAAATATGTTTCTCTGATGTGTTGAGTTATGCTTCATGGTGGAACAATCCATCAGTGAGTTGAAGCAAATTTGGTATACTCAAAACCACGTTTCAAAGACCTTGCTAACTCTACACAGTTTCAGTTTGGACTGAAATGAATCATCTATGTATATTTGGCATGACTTGAGTCCTACGAGATTGAGCGAAGTACTGGGATTTTATGGGATATTTTGACTTCCCAAAACCATATCTCTTGGTTGTGTCGGTTATTACTCACTTTGACGCGGGACGATAACCCTAAAATGCGTGATTATGATTTTATGCGATTTTGCCGAAATTAAATAATATTAAATGAAGCTTAATCTCAAAACTATCTTAAATACCTTAGGGTTCAGAGAATTCAGGTTGGTAGATCACACGAGATCTAGTTAGGGTCCAGTTTGATGCGCAAGTACTATTAGATTTGAGGCGAGATCAGCCTAGAGATAGAACTCTAGCTTTTTCCAGGCTTGGGCGTTCGTCTTCGATCCGATGTAGATTTGCAGGCTCTAACTAGGGTTGTGAAATGGATTTATGGTTTTGTAATAGGCTTATGGTTTGGTTTAGGTTTATGGTTTAGAAAAGGGCTTGATTGATTTAGGGTTCAAAAGGGGTTTAGGATTTTGGGATCGAAATCAATAGATTGAGATTTAGAAATTTAAATCAACACAGAGAAAGGTTAAGAAAACAGAGATAGATAATAGAGAAGATAACAAAGATTGCTTTTGGGAATCACTCCCTTGGCCTCACACCAAACCCATCTCAGGCAAAGAATACTCAAGCATAAAAGCATTCTTTACAAGCCTCAATATATAGGCCACCAATAATTAAATTCGAAATAAAGAGTCCTAATACTAATAAAACATTAAAAAGGAAAGTTTTCGCAACAAAAAACTCAAAATTAGAAATCTCGTCACGACGTCCACGTCATTCTCCTTCACTCAAAATGTTTCTTCACCGATGAAACACGCATGTTGTACTCGGGCTCCCTCTCCTCTTCTTTCGACACCGGTAGAAACGATGTGGTCCGAATCTAATGTCCATGTATGGGGCGTCCCCGTCAATTCCCTTGGATAAAAAAGGTTTCATCACTGATGAAACACCCTCGTGGTAGATGTCTATCAGGTCGGGGTTCAAGCGGCGAACTTCATTCTCGTGGATCCAAGTGTTTTCGAACTCCGGTTTGCCGACCCATTTAACCAAGTACTTCTGGAATACCCCGTCATGTGTAGAGACGACATGATCATTGATTATATCCTCTATTTCATTTGTTCTCTGTCTGCTTGGGGAAGGAAGAGGTACAGGCTGTAAGGTTGGGTTGGGGCTGGGACTAGGAGGTTGTTGGAGTGGATTTTTAGGAGGTGGGGTGAAACCCAAGTAAGGAGCCAAGTCCTCCACATTGAACGTTGAACTAACTCCCGTACTTGGAGGAAGCTCGAGCACATGTGCATTAGGACCACTCTTAGCCAAATTTTTAAAAAGCCCAGCGCCTCGAGATTGGAGTTTCTTTGCGAATCCCGATGGGAACCGCTCAAGCCTAACCTAGATCATCACATAATCACCCACGTGATATTCTTTGAAACGCCTGTGAGCATCTGTAGATAATTTATATTGATTATTACTTGAATTAATCTTTTGTCTAATTTGGCATGTAAGCTATGTATGTGTTGTGCAAATGTATCGGCAGACTCTGACACTCTATGGGATGCAGATGGGAATCAAATCTAATGGGGTCCTAGGCCTATGACCATGTACTACCTCAAAAGGACTCATGCCTATGGACCTATTGACAGAATTATTATAGGCAAACTCAGTTGTGGGTAAAATGGCATCCCAGGTCCTAACATGATCACCGACAAGACTACGAAGGAGATTCCCAAGACTCCTATTGGTGCTTTCGGTTTGGCCATCCGTTTGAGGGTGATAAGCAGTCGAGAATTGGAGCAAAGTGCCCATCATGTGCCAAAGTATCTTCTAAAAATAACTAGTGAATTTAACATCCCTATCAGACACAATGGTTTTGGGCAACCCATAAAGACGTACTACCTCCGCGAAAAACAGTTTAGCAATGTGGGATGCGTCGGAAGTTTTGGAACAAGGAATGAAGTGGGCCATCTTGGAAAAGCGGTCCACTACGACAAAAATGGAATCGTGCCTCCTAGGGGTCTTAGGAAGTCCAAGCACAAAATTCATAGAGAGGTCTTGCCACGGTGTGTGTGGCACGGGTAACGGAGTATACAAGCCGGTATTTTGTTTAGTCTGTTTTGACACTTGGCAAGTACGACAATGTTTGACAACCCAAGCGACATCTCTCATCAAGCTAGGCCAAAAAAACCTATCCTCTACAAACGCAATAGTTTTATTACGCCCGAAATGTCCGGCCATCCCTCCAGCATGTAACTCCCAAATGAGAAAGTCACGCAATGAAGTGCGAGGGATGTAAAGGCGACTGCCTTTAAACAAGTACCCATTCTGGATGGTGCACACAGAGTGTGCTGGTCGGGTTACTAAGGAGAGCAGTGTACTCAACCCCAAAATCTGGGCAATCGGGTTACTCATCCTTTAGTCGTTCGAACCCGACGACCTCGGTGCTCATGGAGTGCAAAGTCGACACTCGACGACTAAGTGCATCAGCAGTCGTATTTTCAGCACCAGCCTTCTGCTTTAACACATATGTGAACCCTTGAAGGTACTCAACCCACTTCGCGTGTCTTGGGTTCAACTTTTTCGCTAAAGCAAGAAAGCGTAAGGCTTCATGGTCAGAGAACAACACAAATTCCTACGGTCTAAGGTAGTGTTTCTAATACCAAAGAGATCGTACTACCGCATAGAACTCTGTCATAGGTGGAATATTTTTGCTTCGCCTCATTAAGTTTTTCACTAAAATAGGCCACATGGTGACCCTCTTGGCTAAGCACTCCTCCTATGCCGACACCCGATGCGTCACATGCTACTTCGAAGACTTTGGAAAAGTCCGGTAAGCGCATGACGGGTACACTACTCATTTGTTGCTTGATCTCAGCAAAGGCTTTTGTCGCTGCTTTGCCCCATTTAAAGTCCCCCTCTTTCATGCAATCAGTGATTGGGGCCATGATGGTGCTAAAGATCCAGATGGAATGACAATAAAAAGTAGTCAAACCATGGAAGCTACGGACATCGTGTATGTTCTTAGCCTCGGGCCACTCCACAATGGCTCTAACTTTGTCAGGGTCCGTGACCATTCCATCGGCCGAGATAATAAATCCCAAGAAAACAGCAGAACATTGCATGAAGGTTCATTTCTTGAGATTTGCAAACAACTTTTCGCCCTTGAGGGTTTCACAAACCAACCTAAGGTGGGTCAAGTGTTGTTCCTTGTCATGACTGTAGATCAGGATGTCATCGAAATAAACAACAAGGACTTTGCCTAGAAACGGCCTCAACACTTGGGTCATGAGTCGCATGACCCAAGTGCTCGGGGCATTAGAAAGCCCAAAAGGTATAACCATCCACTCATAAAGACCATCTTTAGTCTTAAAGGCGATTTTCCACTCATCATTAGGGCGGATTCGAACTTGATGGTAGTCACTCTTATGGTCTATCTTTGAAAAGATAGTGGCACCAACCATCATGTCAAGCATATCATCAAGCCTTGGTATGGGAAACCCATACTTAACGGTAATCTTGTTGATTGCACGGCTATCCACACACATGCGCCATGTACCATCTTTCTTAGGAGTGAGTAGGGAAGGTACGACACACGGGCTCAGATGAATCCCTTCTGAAAGAGCTCATTGACTTGCCAAGTCAACTTGGTGTGCTCAATCAGATTCAACCTGTAGTGGGGCAGGTTCGGTAAGGGAGATCCGAGATCCAAGTCTATTACGTGTTGGATATCACGCAAAGGAGGGAGTTCGTTTGGTAAGTCTTCAGGGAAGACATCCGTAAACTCTTTTAAAATCGGCTCAACCTCCATGGGACACTCACTCTCTGATTCAGGTGCACTCTCAACAGTGACAACTACGTACACCACACTCTCATCTAACGATGCTTTCTCGAACTCAGATAGATTGTGGATTGTGATCTATGATCTAGCGACCCGGAAATCTTTATGTTTTGGTTTGGAAATTTCGGGTCGTTACAATTGGTATCAGAGAGACGACTTTAGGTCCTGTTTAGACACAAGTGGGAATTTAATCATCTCCATTGACTTGTTCCTTGTTCAATTCTAACAGATCCTAATGGCCCCATGCTGAAGACCAAGAAATGCTCGTTCAAAGGGTACCTCAAGCGGAGCAAGAATCACCACTGGTCCGAATAGCGTTCCCTTGGGAGGAAATAATCCTGAACGCGTCGGACAACTGCTAGAAACCATGGCTTACTCAATGGCGTAGTAAACCACCCTGCTTGCGTCAAGGCAACCACTCTCAGGTTTCCAAGAGTTCCAAAGGATGAAGCCTCCCAGTTTCATGGGGGAAGCATATCCGAGTGAAGTTGAAAAATGGTTGAACCAAATGGAGAAGATCTTTCGTGTGATACCCTGCACGAAAGACGAAAAAGTGAGATGGGCATCCTTCCAACTCGAAGGAGAGCCAGACCCTTGGTGGAAATCAATAGAAAGGAGTGGAGAACAAGAGACCCCAAATACACCGTGAACGTGGGCCCAGTTTGTTGTGGTATTCAATGAAAAGTACTTCCCAGAAGCCGTCAGAGATCAATGGGAAGTGGATTTCATTTCCCTAACCCAAGGACAAATGAAGGTAGTTGAGTATGAAGCTGAATTCACGAGACTCTCGCGATTCGCGCCACAACATGTGGCAACAGAAATAATGAAGGCCAAGAAATTCGAACGTGGTCTGAAACCGAACATCCAAGAGAGAATCTCTTTATTTAAGTTGTGGACCTACGCAGAAGTCTTGGATAGAGCCCTCCTCGCTGAACGCGATATAGAAAATATGTACAAGCGAAGAGAGCTGCAAAACAAGATCAAAGGAGGTGGGGCACAATCTCTCCCCGACGATCAAGCAAACAAAAGGACTAAGTTCTCAACTCCAACGCTGGCTCTACCCGCACCAACCACGAACATCAGGTAAGTGTCTTCTACACCTGTGAAGTCTTTTTGCCCCGCACAGTCTACAACAACCGAAGTGTCAGTGGCACAAAAGACACCATATTCCACTGCATTCGTACCTCCTAAGTCATGCCCCCGATGTGGGAGACGTTTCAAGTTAGAGAATTGTAGATGGACCACGGGCGCATGTTTCCATTGTGACCAGAAGGGACACCTGATAAAGGATTGCCCAGAGAAGGGCAAAGAACAAATCGCATCAGCATCCAATTAGAGGTCTTCTCGACCTATAGTCCAGGTTCGCGCCTACACAGTTTCCACACGCGAAGCTCAAGCTACAAATGACATTATTCAAGGTATAACCGGAAATTTTCTTTATAATAGTCGAATTTATAAAATTTCATTAAACTGATGAACATCACTGGTAATTTCTCGATTGTGAAACTGCATGAACACTTTATCATATAGTGTAGAATTGATCCATTTAACTACATGAACCCTAGGTACCCTACAAATGTATCAGAGTAGCAATATTTTTCAACACAAGGCAAGGGTGTTGATAGACCCCGGTTCTACGCATTCCTTTGTCACTCCTCAATTTGCCACCAAATTGAGTGTCACCTCCGAACCACTAGCCTTCATCTTGTCCGTGTCATTTCCAACAAGGAATTCAGTTAGCACAGATACCATTTGCCGGTCGGTCATCATTCCGATTGAAGACCATGAGACAACAGTCGATTTAATTACCTTGGATATGCAAGGATTTAATGGGATCCTTGATATGGATTGGTTGTCCACTTATCATGCGAGTGTGGACTGCCTCCAAAAGGTAGTCACCTTTCCTCCCATAAAGGGTGCGCCTTTCCGATTCTGTGGCATTAGATCAAATATCGCATCGTTCCTCTCAGCCATTCGGGCTCAATGATTATTGGAAAAAGGATGTATTGGGTGCCTCACCTTCATGCAAAGCCAACGTGAAGAAAGAATAATATCGCAGATATTCCCGCTGTATGTGAATTCCCGAACGTATTTCCTGAAGATCTACCTGGACTACCGCCAGACAGGGAAGTCGAATTCGCAATTGATTTAGCCCCAGGCACAGAACCAGTATCTAAAGCCCTATACCGTATGGCACCAACCGAACTAAAAGAACTCAAGGAACAGTTACAAGAACTCCTTGCTAAAGGGCTCATAAGACCGAGTGTTTCTCCATGGGGAGCGCTCGTTCTATTTGCCAAGAAGAAAGACGGATCGATGAGGTTATGCATCAACTATTGTCAATTAAATAAATTAACGATCAAGAACTGCTACCCTCTTCCCCGAATTGATGATCTCTTCGAACAATTACAAGGAGCGAGGTTCTTCTCAAAAATAGACTTAAGATCAGGATACCATCAGTTGAAGGTGAAGGGAGGAGACATTCTGAAAACCGCTTTCCACACTAGGTATGGACACTACGAATTTTTTTTCATGCCTTTTGGGTTAACGAATGCACCAGCATCAATCATGGATCTGATGAACATAGTGTTCAAACCACATCTCGACCGATGAGTGGTTGTCTTCGTAGACAACATCCTCATCTATTTGAAGACAAGAGAAGACAACGAACAACACCCACGTATCGCCCTTCAAACACTTCGTGATCATCGATTGTATGCAAAGCTGAGCAAATGCGAGTTTTAGCTAGAACAAGTCAGTTTCTTGGGGCATGTTATCTTTGAGGTAGGCATAACCGTTGATCCAGCAAAAATTGAGGCCGTTGTGAAATGGGAACAACCAAAGATGGTAACAAAAGTCCGTAGCTTTCTGGGTTTGGCCAGGTATTACAGGAGATTTGTTGAAGGATTCTCTAAAATAGCAGGACCGCTCACTCAGCTCACCAGGAAGAATAAAAAGTTCAAATGGAGCGACTCTTGCGAAAGGAGCTTCAGTGAGCTTAAAAACAATTTGACTTCCGCACCGGTTCTTTCCATATTGTTAGGCAGTGGAGGCTTAGTGGTATTCAGTGATGCGTCACACAGTGGATTGGGTTGTGTACTTAACCAACAAGGAAGGGTCATCGCTTACTACTCTTGACAACTCAAAGATCATGAGAAGAATTATCCGATGCATGACCTTGAAATGGCAGCGGTCATTTTTTCCCTAAAGATTTGGAGACACTACCTCTACGGAGAAACGTTTGAAATCCTCACCGATCGTAAGAGCCTCAAATACCTTTTCACTCGGAAGGATTTGAATATGAGGCAAAGAAGATGAATGTAATTCCTCAAAGACTATGATTGCTCCATCCAGTATCACCCCAGGAAAGCGAATGTAGTGGCAGACGCATTAAATCGAAAGTCTTCTGCTCAATTGTTCCATCTCATTACAAGGATAAACAGATGGAGGTTGTTCGAAGAGATATCCTTATATGACACAAAGTTCGACGTCAAAGACTCGGGAGCCTTAATGACTAATATTACCATCTGACCGACGATCTTGATAACATGCGCGAACTTCAGAAGACCGATGAGAGCCTTATGACCATCATACAGAATGTGACCAAAGGGAATAACCCTGAAATTTCCTTCAAGAGGACGGTTCGCTACTTTTCAGGGGCCGACTGTGTGTGTCGGCCAATCCTGACCTTCGACGCACGATTTTAGAGGAAGCTCACAAATCAAAGTACGTTATTCACCCCGGCTGTACGAAGATGTATCAGGACCTGAAAAAGAATTTCTGGTGGAGAGGTTTGAAGAAAGAAATAGCAGAATATGTATCAAAATGTCTGATATGTTAACAAGTGAAGATTGACCACCGAAACCCCTCTGGTTTGTTGCAACCCTTACCAATACCCAAGTGGAAATGGGAGGCCATATCCATGAATTTCATCATTGGGTTGCAGAGAGCCTTGAAAGGGCACAATGTTGTTTGGGTGATCCTTGATCGCTTAACAAAATCTGCTCATTTCCTGCCATACAGTACAAAGCATACAGCAAGTCAGCTCGCAGAATCATATATCAAGGAAATCGTTTGATTGCACGGTATTCCAGCTAGCATCGTCTTAGACAGAGATCTATTGTATACATCAAAATTTTGGCAACGATTCCAAGAGGGAATGGGCTCGAGACTAGACTTTAGTTCTGCATTTCACCCTCAAACAGATGAGTAAATCAGATTATCGAGGGCATGCTACGGGCTTACATGTTAGACTTCCAAGGGTCATGGGATAAACACCTACCATTAATTGAGTTTGCCTACAACAATAGCTATCAAGCAAGCATTGGGATGGCCCCTTTCGAAGCACTATATGGTCAGAGATGCTAGTCGTTGCTCAATTGGGAAGAGACTGGAGAGAAATTCTTATTGGGTCCAGAGGTTATCGAAAGCACAACCGAAACAATTCGGTTGATTCACTATGCCGACCTAAAAAGGACAAAATCGAATTTCAGGTAAAACTTAATAAATAAAAAATTTAGTGATGTTTTTCCAGAATATTCAGATCCATCATTGAGACAATGACTTCTTTTCAGAAAGGTGACAATGTCTTCACCAAAATCTCTCCCACAAAAGGCGTAATGAGATTCGAAAAATGGGGGAAGCTAAGTCCAAGTTACGTCGGACCATTTGAAGTATTGGGACGAATCGACAAAGTCGCCTATCGAATTGCCTTACCCCCTCAACTCTCAAACATGCATAACGTCTTCCACGTGTCCATGTTGAAAGCATATGTGAAGGATCCGACCCACATATTGGATTATCAACCCATTGAGATTCATGAAGACTTGCCTGTTATAGAAGAACCAATACAGACCCTTGATCATAACGAACAAGTTTTGCTCACCAAATGGATTCCGCTAGTACTCATAATGTGGCAGAATCACTCAACAAAGGAGGCTACCTAGGAACGCGAATCGGATATACGTGGCAAATATCCGCACCTCTTCGAATAAGGTACGAAATTTGGGAAAGGGATGTTTGACAAATGTTTCAACTGTTGTCTTAAATATAGAGTACCATGCTTCGGAATTGAAAGAAAACATCGAAATAAAACGTCTTGTTATAATTGTAGCTATGAAGAATGATTACTTCCCCCCAAAACAACATATGACCATGTAAATTATAAGTGCAGGTAAGGGTGAAAAAGTGGACATTAAATTATAGAATAGTCGATAGACAGTTTTAGCTTAGAAGACATACTGACCAATTTCACTTGAGTGACATTTGGTTGTCGCTTGAGCGATT
Source organism: Chloranthus sessilifolius (assembly GCA_021018995.1). Classification (NCBI taxonomy): domain Eukaryota; kingdom Viridiplantae; phylum Streptophyta; class Magnoliopsida; order Chloranthales; family Chloranthaceae; genus Chloranthus; species Chloranthus sessilifolius. The sequence goes on along the minus strand of CM037598.1, from coordinate 95,568,891 downwards.
TCTAAATTGGCTCTTTGTGTTTGGAAGTGCGCTCGAGCGAACTTTGGTTGTCGCTCTACAGTTTAAATAGACTAAACACCCATTTCCATTCATTTTTTGCGCGAATTCAACTAGAAAAATGTTGTGACTCCCTTCGTCTTTCGCAAGAACTCGTTCATCTTCTCAAAGGTCAAGCTACGTGTTTCTCCTTCGCACCAAAGGTAACGTCTACCTTTCAAAATTGAACTGTTTTAAATTCTTTCAATGGCGCCTAAGAAAACTACGTCCTCGAAGTGTCACAAGACCGATCCTCCGTCAAAGATGGAGAAGCCCACTCCTTGATGGGATACGAAAACCTTCGAAACTGAGTGGTCTTTGGACCAAAATTATTTCAAGAACGAGCAAACGACTCAATGGGCATTCAACTACCTCACTAAAGCTCTAATGAAAACCCTACTCGACCCATTCCACAAACACTATTACCCAAGAGCATGGCTCTGGACAATCAGTAAGGAGGTCGCAACTGCCGGCCAACTTGTGGATAATGGACATCATTTTTAGGAAAAATCTATATCCCTCGAGACACGAACAAGAACGTGTAGGCGTACTCCTTCAGGCACTGTACTCCGTTTTCGGGGAACGTTGGTTCAACACTCCAGAAGTTGTTTGGGAGGGGCTAATTTACGCCCACGATGCTATGCTAGAGTAAAAAAAGAAGCTGCTGAATTCAATGTCGTTTGCTCGCCTAATCTCGCCTCATTGATGAATACAAGGACGAAGAGGATGATTATGAAATATCGACCAATGAGGAACGGCGGACAAACAATATTAAGACATACGGAGTAGATTCGATGATTGGAGTATGAATTACATGAAGTTAAACAAAAGTGTTCAAGATCGACGATTTCAACGCATCGCATCATGTGCCAAAACTGAACCTGCTCAACCCGAACCTACCGCTCAACCACAGATGCGTCCACATCAGCGACCCCAGTCCTAGCCGACACCTTCTTCCCAAGAGGATTTAGTCACCCAGACTGAGTTCAATCGCAGGAAGGACTTTCACGAACGTAGGATGGACTTTCAAGAGGCAATGCTGATGGAAATGATGCAGAATATGTTCCCGAACGATTCCGCCTTACGCATTGAGCGTGCACGCGCGTACACCTCCGATGCACCCAGTTCACAGGCCGGAGAGGGCGTTGAGGAGGTTGACTAGTCAGATGAAAGGACAGATCAGCAGTGAAGTTTGTCATGATTACGGGTGTTTTTTTTTTATTTCCTGTGTCGTTTTGTCGTTTTGCTAAGTGATCGAAAACTCTGGCACTTCTGAAATAGTGCATGGTTGTTTTGTGGTTTTGTGGGTTGTTTTTATTTTTTATTGTCGATATTATAAATATATTGTTAGTCATGACATCAATATACCTTTTGAAAATCACGTCAATATATTATATCAATCCACAGTAATCATTAACTGACAAATTTTCGGGGACAATTTTTTTAAGGATGGGTGAATGTAACGATTCGTATTCGAATATTCTCATCCTGGTTGAACAGTGATCCTGTGATGTAACCCTTCGAACCACTTTTTCGAAGAACATTAATAAATACGATTTGGTATGCAAAATTTTCGAGGATGAAAATTCTATAAGAAGGGAAGAATGTAACGATTCGCATTTCTCTTGCACTTGATAGACCAAAATTAGGAATATATGCTTAATAAGAGATACACATTGGCTTTAAGACAACCCTGACATTTAATTTTGCCATTTATCACACAAGCTACGTGATAGCATGTTGGCTATGAGGTTGAGTTATAGACAAGAGGTCTAAGGGTCAAGCCTTGGCAGATAAAGTTTTAAAACCTTTATTTTAGACTTGGAAGCAAGGGCTTATACACCCTTCATTAGTGTATCTCTTTACACTGAATAATGCCCTTAAATGATAGATAAGTGAGTTACGGAGAAACCTAGTCATAATCCTCGAAAATTCTCCTTGAGAAATAACCAAAAGAAAAACCCCTTTCTTCTCCTCTCGGAAAACCCTAGCCGTCACATCTTTCCTCCTCAATCCCCTTCTTCACTCTAAAACCTTTTGAGAGTTTCTTTCACAAGAAACTCCTTAATCTCTTCCACCATTTGGATCGAAGAGGGAAAAGGAAGGAGCACTGGACAAACGAGAGATTCGACCCAAGTCGCCTCAAGCATCGATCATTTAGATCTACTGTTCACACCCAAAAGTTAGATGTCAATGCTCTTATTACGGTTTTATTTTCGAGAAATTCAGGATCTAGTCAATAATTTGTTGGGTTTCACGTGTTAAGTTCGGGTTTCGATTTTAGACCAGAAATAAGTTTTTCTTCATACTCGCACAAAGTCGCTCAAGCGAGATCCACGTCCGCTCGAGCGAGAATGCTTCAGAATCAAAGGAAAACTTTCGGCCGAATCTCGCTCGAGCTAATTTGGTTCTCGCTCGAGCAAGATACAAGAGGTTGCACAGAAATAGTTTTGTGATTAGTCACTCAAGCGAGTTAGGTCAGAGTGGCTGTTCAATTCTCTTCTTGTAGTAGTGTTAAATACTTCGGTTTTGTCGTAAGTATAAACAATCACTGGCACATCACTTGTATGTGTGATGTAGAGAGGGAATCGATCACTATTGAAAAGGATCTTCTCGCTTCCTTCTCGCGACGCTAGAACCGTGGTAAGGGATTTACTATGCATTCTTACATTTTTATTTTTGAATTCATGAACATTTAATGATTAACTACTTAGTAAGTGAAAATTGATTATTAGCATTAAACATGTGATATACTCAGAATATGAAATTACACCGGATATTGAACTCATTGAATGCCGAAATGTGTTGAACACTCAGTATATGTCAGAAATTATCGAACTTTGGAACCACATTAAACTCTTACTAAATATAGCGTAACTTATCGAATATTGAATCTCATTGAACCTGCATCAAGTACTGGAAATCATTGGACATTGAAAATCATTGAACTCTTATTGAGTAATAGAAATATCATTCGAACTCTGAATTTAGTTGTCTTATGAACACGATACTATGTTTTAAAACATTGCACGTGATTTGAGGTTGATGTGAACGAATCCCGTTCGATGACACACTTTGAACCGTTACGGTGGTATATATGTATTCAGAACCGTTGCGGCGGTACATCCGTATCTGAACTGTGCTTCGGCACCGAATCGTGATTACGGCCTCTGAACCGCTCAAGTATTCCTCACAACACAGGAGCTTGAGCACTCTAAAAAAGTGTTCATGAACGATGATGGTTAGGATTCTCATCGACTGCTTTTGGCTCGAAGCACTATACTTGCGTTAGAGATTTTAAATTATTATTTTAATTCATGCATAAACCTAATGAGTTGCATATAAAGGAAAATGAATGTTATGTTAATTTGGTACAGTTGAAATGTGAGACAACCCGACTAGGCCATTGCTTAGAAATTTAACCTTGAAATGATAGTATGACCTTCTGAACCTTAATTTTGAATATCGATGTCAAAAGAGTCACTGAATATCATGTTTGATTCAGTAAGATGTAGTTTGTATTGTGGATCACCTACTGAGCTCGTGGAAATTTTGCTCACCCGACACTATGTGTCACAGGTATTGAGGCGGACAAGGATCCCATGGTAGCGCTGGGAAAAGAAGAATTTCCGCCAGAGAGCTATTATTCATAGCTGATTTCAATCATTTATTGGTACTATGTCATTAGTTATTTTTGGAATGTCAGATATCTTGTTAAGTACCACTGTTTAGGTGACGAACGGCTGTCACCGGTGGATTAGTTGAATAATGTTTTTCTAACAATGTGGATCGTGTTATTTCAGTTTATAGTTGCTTAATTTCTATTGATGCCAGGAAATTTTGTGTATAGATTGTGATCTATGATCTAGCGACCTGGAAATCTTTACGTTTCGATTCGGAAATTTCGGGTCGTTACAGTTGGCGTCCCCATCAGTGAGAAGGGATATGTATGATTGTGAAGCTTAGCAAAATCAGAGTGGAGGACGCAAAGTCGAGCCCAAACAAATGAGAAAAGGCTATTAGGATGATGATGATGAGTAATTGGGAGATGTCAATAGATTCTTGTCAGATGTGATTGGGCAGTTTACTGCTTAAGTTATAATGTATTTAAGTGTGTTCTACGTTTATTTGCCAAAATTAGTTTAGTAACTTCTAGGACTCACATGTTAATTTTCTTTGGTTTCTATTGACATTCATAATTTGAAAGGTTATTTTTGGAAATTATTGGGATTTTTTTTGTAATTTTAAATTATTTGAATTTAAGTATTTTATTCAAGAAGGGGCATTTTGATAATTTCAACTGACCAAACATTATGTCACATGTTGAAAGATTTTACCAAAAATAATTTTGGTTTAAATGAATTTCCCCTGATATGTTTAATTTAAATAACTATCAGATAATTAAAAATACACTTTCATGATTATTTATTTTGCTTTATTGTTTGGGGAACAAAAATAATTATTTTTGAGGTCAACTACAAAAACTACTATGATCCTGTAAGTGATGTTTATCCTAGTACAAGTCATTAGATACATCTCGCTTTCAATGGAATTAGAATAACAAATCTTCTTATATTGTATATGTGATGCAAAGGTCTTGAGGCAATTTCCTATTGCCTCACCTTGATGTATATGCCTCTCGCCTCAAGGCGTAGCTTCTAAAACTATTTGAGAGATGATAATGCCACCTTGTTGTATGCTTCCACTCCCATTTCCCTTATTATCTACGTACAAAAGAAGTGAATTTCACCTTAAAGGTGTATTTTGGAATATTTATTAAACCCACTTATTCCCTCAATGGGAAGATTGGACAATGCTTTGTGTCACAAACGTGAGAAGTAGCTCCTAGTATTTTCAATGGAATCCAATCAATATCAATAACATAAATATGAATTTATGTTCAAAACTTGTATGAAGTGTTTTACTCATATTTTATTTTAATTAAACCAATAATAGATTGAACATGTTAAAAAGAGGAAAATTGCATCTAGATAGAGCCATTAACGTCCCATTTTTTGCCGTGTGGAACATGCTTTTAAGCAACCCAAACATCAAAGTAGGAGCAGATATTGAAATGAAGTGGGCCCAAAATCACTCATTGGGGATTTGAACTGCTTAATATGGGGGATTAATGGGGGATTATGCATATTATTTAAACGGTCGATATTAAAGTATACTGTTCGGATGGCTCTAATCGTCTCTGTGTCATTCTTTGGCTGATAGATGTGCTATTGAGGTACTACTAGTTGATAATTATATGACCTACAAATTGATATTGATAGCCGCTTACTATCTAAACACACCCACACTTACATAGAGCAACACGCACACACACACGCACACTCTCAGATATAAAGCGACCAACACACCAAGAAGATTGAATATCATTCATACCTAATATTTCAAGACATTCCAATATATCAACAATCATCAATTTTAAAGGCCAAGGCTTTAATAATATAATTCCACGTTCAAGTACAAAACCGATATTTCCCTTGATTATTGTGCATTAAACTTGCCTTAAGATGCCCCCTTTAATTGTAGATAATTAAATATTGCTCCCTGCGGTAGATTGTTCTTCCTTTAGTTGCCTGGTGGATCTCTCCTTGGCTATTCATAGCAATTATTGGTTGTGGTACTGTTAATATTCCGTAGCCAAAGTCCCCACTATTTTTAATTCATTAAAAGCTTACTCCCTTACAGACTGGTTATAATTCCTAGGAAAAACAGTTCTTACAATAATCATTACTCGCATGGTCCTACATGAGGATGGATTTCTTTAATCTCCGAAAATTAATCTAAAATTATATATGAGAAACAAAATGGCTACTCCAGCAACTTTTTGGGAACTTGGTCCGAGTTGGTCTCTGTTAGCCAGGAATACCATACCGGTTTACATGTTTCTAAACTTTTTTAGTGTTTCTATCAATAAAAAATATGCATGCTCACACCACTGTTTTAGTTGTTGGGATTTGTGGCTGAAAGTTTGAACATTGGATATGTTTAACTTTGAATGGGTTTTCGAGTTGTCAATCATATGACTTGAACCTTGGCAACATCTTGTAATAGCTTCAATGGATTTTCGCTTTATCTGTTTATCTATTTTTTATTTTTTCTTTATTTAGTTATTATGATTTAAGCATAAATTCATTGAAGATGATTGTGAGCTATTTGTTTTCTTTTGCCATTATGTTCTGTCTCATCATCCACTATATTATTTTTATACGTCTTATAACATAGATGGCTGAAAGATATAAAAAAGATGGACATTTTTGTGGAACCAAGGGTGAAAACCGAACTTCTAACAGAATCTTCTTACTTCAGCTTCGTACAGACTTGGGAACATGGTTAGCACTGGGACTTTTATTTGCTATTACATGAAATACAGCTATTATGATTATTTTTTATGTTAATATTGATGATATAGATAGCTTTCTTTTATAAGAGAATCTATCTGCTTTCACGGCATATATGTTTTTTATTCATAATATCCATTATATTCATGTTCTTTTATTGTCACTTTCTTCTATTTTCTTTCCATTCCTAACATTTTTCACCCCTCTTCCACTCTATAGTAGGCAGCTGTTGTACATAGAGAAGCAGTGATCAAAAGTTGGTCTGTGGGCTTCTTTTCTGTGCTTGACAGGTGATACGGTCTAGCCCTTAGCAGACCAAACCCCATAAGAGTTTTATGTGGCTATCAACTGCTAGCCTGCCATTTTCTATGTTTGGAGGAGATGGTGTCACCCCCTGCATACAATAAGTAGGAACCCCAAGACCACTAGTGATGTCAGAAAAACCATCATCAGTCTTAGTCAAGGGTTGAGCAACTGTTGAGGGTTGTTATTTAATGGAATCACCTTCTTCAGTAGCTAGAGCCTCCTTCGTTATCGTAGAACAATGTCCAGTCATCAGAGTAAGTTCCCAAATTGTGAAAAGGAAGAGCTGGAGCCAGAGTACTATTGGATGGAGCATTCTGTCATGGATATCCTTACCAGGTGTGGACTCAGGAAATTATTTAGGAGAGTGGATAAGACGAAGATCAAGCCCTTTGCTTTTTTTATCAACTAGCACAATGCATTGGGTAGGGCCATCAGTCGATATCTGAACAAGAGAATCCATTCAAACTCTTTCCATTCATTTTTGGAGAAAATTTAATCAGCTTATCTTGGCTTGAAGTTCCCAGCACCCCAGAGCTCAAGTCTCCTGAGAGTAGGTTCATAAATGGATTGAGGGATTCTCAGAACCTCTGTGCTGTTGTGCTGTTCCCTTTCGTTTGGAGAAAGCAACGCTTGGGCATCACTGGTGTCAACCTGTTTATATTTGACAGCCTTAGAAAAAGGCTACGGACCACCTTAGGAAGATTGGCAACAGCGTCGTCTGGCCCAGGCATGCTACTACCCCTTATTAGAGATTCTAAAGGGTTCCAGCCACAGGCAGAGTGCTCACACTCTAGCAAGAAACTCACTGGAAGGATTAAGCGTGGGAGGAAGCAGAAAAGAGTTGAACCTTTGGGTGGAGTAACGAGAGCGAGAGGAAGCAGGGCGCATGGTGAGACAGAGAAACAGAGAAGGACGGTGTTTTAGTGCAAAAAAAATAATTTACCTTTGTAATTGGAAACTGTTGAACAACGAAACAAAACAATTGCAAACAACGACGTGTATATATGTATGTAAGTAAAAGGATTTGGTAGTAGAAAACACAGATTTTGCTGTTGTTTTTTTCTGGATGGGTCTGGGATCAATTTTGTTGTGTTAGTTTATCTAAATTTTTTTATTGTGGTGTGGAGCTATACTCCATAAAATTCAAATTTGATTTTTGAATGGAATACATTTACTTGACCAGTTAAACCATATATGGATGGATTGAGGTATTTCAAAATAGAAAAGGCTATTCACTAAAAGTACAACATCGTTCTTCATTTACTTTTTGCATATTAAACGTTTAAATATATGGAGAGACCTACACACCCATCCATGTATCATCCTCCTCATCATCACACTTTATCCCGTCTATTTTTTACGTGAAAAATGCCTTCCTGAATGTTGACTTACAAGAAACTATTTTCATCTCCCCTTAGATTTACCTTCAAGAAGGAGAGGGCAAGGTATGCCAATTGAGGAAATCAGTCTATGGATTGAAACTGTCCCCCAAAGCTTGGTTTAACAAACTAAATTGTACCATCAAGGAATATGTAGTAGACTTGTTGGGAAATTGGTCTACCTCACTATGACTCCTCCCAACATTATTTTTTTGAGTTGGAGTAGTTACTCAATACATGCATGAGCCATAAAAGTCATATTTAATGATGGCATAAACGTATTCTACATAACTAAAAGTCATCCCTAGAGAAAGGAATTCTCTTCGCTAAATGTGAGCATCTTGAAATTTAAGGACATTCTGATGCATATTGGGTAGGGATTCAGTGTAGAAGCAGAATACAGAGCTATGGCTGAAACTGCATGTGAGCTAATATAGTTGATGGCATTTTTGGAAAAGGTAGGGTTTGTGGTATCTACACCCATGAAAATCTTTTGTGACAACCAGGTAGCCATCCATATCACCTCCATTTCAATATTTCACAAGAGGACAGAGCAGATTGAAGTTGACTATCATTTTATCAAAGAGAAAATTATGTGCAAACAAATTTACATGCCATGGAATTCTCTATGCAACTTGCCAATGTTGGGTCCAGTATACTCTTCCTTTTCCTCTTCCTCTCCTCCTTTTCCTCTTCCTCTTCCTCTTCCTCAACTCGAAAACCCGAAAACTCTACTCAGCTCAAAAATCAGCTGGGTCCAGTATACTCGACGACTCAAAAAAAACTCGACTTGGTCTCACTCAATACACACACACACACATATATATTGTGTGTGTGTGTGTGTACATATATATACTTATAGTAAAAAAAATGAACAAAAAGTAAAAACTATGGAATTTGATCAGTTAGTCATGTACATGTTTGAGGTATATAAAAACTGAAACAAACAAAATCTGATCCATGATCTAACAGTGTTGGAATGTTGGGAAGCACATCTCCTTATCTCAATGACATACGAGGCGAGTAAACTTGTTTGTAAAGATAAAAAACAAAAAATAGTTAAGCATATCTCCTTGAAAATAAAAAAAAATTTGAAAATAAAAAATGTTATCTGCCGCTGAATCTTAGTTACCGAAAGTGGCAGGAAAGAGTAGGTTGGAAGTGGGAGCGTCATTAATCGTTTAAAATGACATTATTTTATAGTCAGAAATGAGAGCGGGCGAGATTCCAAAGCGTGAGTGCTGTACTGCATAGAAGAGTCCTGCTACTAGGTGCTAAATCCTTTCTTTTAACTCAGAAATTCAAGACTCGGTCGAGTTTTAAAACCATGATCTGATCAAGTTGGGCAGGATCAATATCTGTTCTTCCACTTGAGGGGGAGTGTTAGCATAACCTGTATATCCTTACATGGAAACATGTTGCAGGACTATATGGGAATGTAATCATAAGTCATGTAAACTTTTAAAACACTAACAAGAGATAGTCAGCCCTAGTTTTAGGGCTTCTTCTTCTTTTCTTCCACTTGAGGGGGAGTGTTAGCATAACCTGTATATCCTTACATGGAAACATGTTGCATGACTATATGGGAATGTAATCATGAGTCATGTAAATTTTTAAAACACTGACAAGTGTAAATTTTTAGGGCATGTTTCGATAATAAATTCTGAATTTACTTTTCATACATCCATTTTCCATGTTGTAATACATTTCAGCTGAGGTTTCGGTGATAGCTTTATAAAGTTCTAGAAAATTACATTGATCTTACTATAGTACTTTTAATGTCTTTCCATAATTGTTGTCACTTCTTAGATTGGAATAGTTTTCCCTTCAAACAGCTTGACTTTCAGACTTCCATTGTGGGCTATAGTAGAATGATTCGTGATTAATATTTATTTGGATCTTCTACTGACTTGTGTACAGTACATTATAGATGATGAAATATCTTTCCTGCACACAAAGGTTGATCTTGTTGTAACTCTTGGTGGTGATGGAACTGTACTTTGGGTATGTGCTTTCTTCGAGTTTAATGTCATGTATTTTTTGCAAGCAGAGAACATGCTAGGAATTAAATATCAAGTCTAAGTCTGGTTTAAGAAGTATTTTTCCTTTGCTAGTCATTATCTCATTATGTGCTAGAACAAACCATAGTGATGTGTGCGTACCCGTGATTGGCTTTTTAATTTCTACTTGTTCATCTTACTTGAGGTCATTTCGTTCACAAATGTAATTGGATATCTTAAACATTAAAAGCACAAATAACTGTGAATTATTTGCATGATTGATCAGTCTCACCCATTTATTTTGCAACCACTCGCTTTACTTCCAACGTGTGAAGGGGTTAAATATCTGAAGCCATCTCTGCAAGTATCATCAGCAGAAGCATAAGTGAATCACAGTTTCTATTTCATGTTGATGATATCGAAGCAGAAGATAGTTTTATTCCATAATTTTTCTGCAAGTTGAGCACGCAAAATGACAGTCATTGCTCTATAACTTTATATATCTGCTATAGCCCCAACAGATCATAGCTTCTTGATGGGTTTACTCAAAAAAAAATTTGTAGACGAGCAATTTATGTTAGTTTTGTCAGGTTTTATTGTAAATAGGAGAACGGGAGGACCAATGAAGACTTGGAGGCAAATAGTGAGAAGCGACATGAACGATTATGGAGTGACAGAGTTTAATGTTACATAGAAACGTGTGGAGGAAAGAAGAAACAAAAAGCCAACCCAAACAGATGGGAAAACCGATAATCATTGTACAAATGTTTAGTGACAAAAAAACGTATGAAGCAATAAATTCTCCATATTACTTTTCGGTTTGGGGTTTAGTGAAAAACAATGCTTGAAACAATAGATTCTCCAGATTAGCTTTCATTTGTGCCATGCTTAGATCACATGTGGATTGGACGATGAACATCTGTAGTATCTAGTCCAAGAATTTTTTGTACCATTGATTGCTAGTCAATTGGGTGATATTTATCAGCAATGCGGATAGTTATTGCTCTATACATTTTGATATTTTTTATGGAAAACTTAAAAAATAATTCAGAAAATTCTTTAAAATAGTAATTTTTTTCTAAATATAAATAGATATTATCAAGTACTTGTTATGCATAAATAATTAACTAAAAGAAGGCCATTACCCAGAGTTGTTCCCGTATGTACGGGGTGCTGGGAGGGGTGACGGTATACAGACCTAACCTCTGGTTTTTTATGCACAAAGTGGCTGCTCTCTGGACTCAAACCCATGTTTTCATGCTGAAAGACCAAGCCTCTTACCATCGCACCAACCAATGGCCCCTCCATAATAATTACTAACACAAACTAATTGAATAATTTAGTCAATTGAATTATGATTTGAAGAATTGTTTCCATCAGTGCTAATATGACCCAAAGCTTTGTCTTCAAAACTACTGTTGCTACTCCCATATTGTTCATACTGATGCTGATGATATTCCCATACTGTTCATTCTCCCATAAGGCCAAACGCTTACGCTAGTAAGGTTTATTGTTGGCCCACTCACTCTCCCAAGATGACTATTCCTTCAGTGGATGGTTTGCGCATAACTACCTCTAACATCGAGGCACACTCATTTTCGTCATTTTCTTCGGTCAACTACATCCGAACCACATCATGTATTGTGTCTGCAATCATAAGTTTAGCGCCAAAATATGTTAAATTTTATGGCCTTCGAGTTTACTTTTTTATTTTGCCGACTCCAAATAGATGGGGGCCATGGGGCAAGGTGATGAGGATGATGATGTATCATACCTTACTTTGTTTAACAAAGTAAGAACCCTTTTTTTTTTAGGCTTTCTCAGTCATATTGTCGTTGATTGTGTTATTTTTACTTCATCCTTGGTGCACTTAATGCGCAATTATGCTTTTGGGGGATATTTTGATTCATACCTTATTCTGTATAGCTAATGCTAGTCCATACCCCAGTTTATGATATAAGAGCATAGATATCTATTGGAGTCCGAATTGGAACTAGTACATTACCTTCAGTTACTGAGAGTACTCTGGTTGTTAACTTCCGATATTACCTTACACACCTAATTGGTGCCCCGGGTGATTTAAGGACCTTAGTGAATCCCTCACCTGAAGTTAGTATACAACCTATTTCACGTGACATGTTCTCTCACACGGTTGGATCACTTTTTTTAAATAAAAAAAATTACAAATGGGGACCACCTTTACTATGTACTTCTTGCAATTATGCACCATTTCATGTACCCAGTCTCAACCATTCCAATGCCAGATGTTATTACAACCTTATGACTTTAGGCTTATGAGTTTGACTGTGCAATTGGTCTATTGCTCTGATTTAAGGCGCAGGGTATGACAGTGTGATGAGCATAGTTATCACCTGTTTTGGAGAGTAAGGAAATGTCACATGTATCTGTTAGATGTACCTAGAGCAATGTGCAATCGTACCTGCTCAGGAAATTTATGTATTAGTCTATAACTGATGCATTAAAATTATTTTCCATGTCTAAGAATGTGTGTTAATTTTTCATGGGCCTCTATTGCCATTCATGGTTTGCATGCATTATTTTGTTGTTTTAAAATTTAAATGAGATCTTTAAAAAATTTTAAATCATTTTTAACTTGAAATGGTATTATGGCATTTTTACTATGCAAATATAATGTCCGGTGTGAAGTCTTTCTGCCAGATTTTTATTTATTAATTGAAGTATTTTCTCTATTGATTTTAGTTTTAAGAAATTATTAGAGAATTTAAAATAAATTTTTGCAATCAAATATTGCTCTCTTTTCTTGGTTAAATATTTATTGAATATTTTTATATTATGTAAATTATAGATAATCAATTTTAACTTGAAATGCTGATTTTTCAAGACATTCATATTTGATTCCATCCCTTAAATTTCCACTTAGATCAATTAAAGTGAATAAACTATGGTAGCATGTAAATATATTGCGTCTGTGATGATCTGCTCCATCGCTAATATCATACTGCATTAATGTCCAATTATCATCTATGCAATATATACCGAAATGCTTATTACTATAATGTTACCGATGGCATTGCTCTTATGTACAGGCAGCATCAATGTTCAAAGGACCCGTTCCTCCTGTTGTCCCATTTTCGCTTGGGTCTCTGGGATTCATGACTCCGTTTCGTATCCTTAGTGTCTTCTTTAAAAATTAATATTTTTTAATTCATAATGTTTGCCTTTCTAAATAATATATTGAAAGATTGATTTCCGGTCTCTGTAAATGATACCTCCGGTTGTGTTGGCATTTTATGCATAATGGTTGCAAAGAATTTTCTGTTGTTTATGTACTAATTTTGTATTCCATTGTTGTGTATTTTCAATTCCTCACATGGAATCCAGTCAGCACTTAAGTTGTGTGCATGTGTGTGTGTATACACACACACACACACACATACACACACACACACACACACACACACACACACATATATATATATATATATATATATGCTTTTCCTTATTGCAATTTTGAAGTGTCTATTAAAAGAAGTATCCCCTCGGTTTATAAGAACTGTGTTGTGTTAAATGAGGAGGTATAACTCAAAACTATGTAGCACCACTGCTTGTTCTTCCAATGATTTTATCAATCCTTCACCTACTAAGTTCTTTATGTTTGCAAATTTCTCTGTATGTATGAAATATTTACAATTATTTTTGGATATTGTGTACATACAACTAGATTATGAGGATTATGATTTTCTAAAACCTGGTCTAAAATACACTTGCATGACATACTTGTCTGCAAAAATGTTGGTGGGAACCATCTGTTGGCAAGACTTCATCAAGTTTTATTCACAAGTTTGTATCATCTTTTTCATGATGCCATAAGAACTTATTAGCCTGAAGACAATACCGAATTGTGGTTATTGTATTAATTCATTAACCAACACGTTATTTCGTTTTTTGGTGAATATGGAGCTAAACAATTACTGCATATCCTGTGTTCCCAAAACTATCACATTCAAATGGAGTTTCCCTAATTGAGTGTGTGCTTTAAGTTATGCTCCATCTTAAATCAGGAAAAAATGAGTCAACATCTGAAGGTGATTGATTTATTAACATATTAAGGATCTACCTTCCTAACTTTCCCATCTCTCCCCTCAACAGTAAACGAAGGCAGATTTCGATTTGACATTTCTCTCCTCCCCCCAAGGGGGATTGGGGGGAAGCGTTCCTATCCAATAGTTGAACTAGTAGGATTGTGTATGGTACCTTCCTCGCTAAGAATACAATGTTTTACTTCTTACACATAACAGTCTGTCTGACTCTCTGTCCACTCCAGAAGTATTAAATTGTACGATATATATAAGCACACCATTTACCTATATCCCATTTGCTAGCTAATCGAGAGGAAGGTATTTAGTTCATAACAAGAAGTTGGTGATGTTAGTTTTGATCATAATAATATTACCATTACCATTTACCATAATTTTAGAAAATAGATACATTAATCATTTAAATGAATCTTTTCCCTAGTTTAGAAACAAACAATTAATCTGATGTAAGTGGACATTGTTTCCTTATATTTGTTTATTTCCAAAATATTCCCATGTATGTAACTATTTCTCCCTTATGATTTTAATGTGCAACTATTGCTTTTCTGCAAATACTCCATAATATTTATGCTAGTATATATATTAGGATCTTAAGGGCATGTATGTAGCTTTTGTTGGTGGGTAGTGAGTGTTATGCTGTTAGTTGGTGTGTCACTAGTATTGGTGTGCAAGATGTGTTAGATCTAGGGCTGTCAACGGGTCAGGTCGTCCCCATGCCTGAACCCACCAGATATTTTACTGGGTCGGGTCAGGCATGAGATACTCGACCGGACTCTCAGGTCATGTCGGGCCAACCAAAAGGTTTTGTAGGGTCGGGCATTTTCTGGGTAGGGACGGCGATACATAGGGGCTTTTTAATTGGTTCGGGTCGGGTTATCGCTTTGGGAAGCAGGTGGGATAGGGTTTTCAGGTTGGGTTGGGTCGGATCGGCTTTTCATCACCATCGGGTCAGGTTGGGTCAAGTCGGGAGGACATTTGCAATTTTCTTATTGGGCAGCCAAAATTTTGGCCCGACCCGGCCTGTGATAGTCCCACATCAGATAGAGACTTGTCCTGAGCCTGGGCTATGAGGTGCAACGGTCCCTTACATGTAACGACGCATTGTGGGTAGGGACTGTGATACATAATGCCTATTCCACCAGCCACGGTTTTGTTCCTGGCATAGGCGTTACATATCGTCATCCTTACCCAAAACCTGTCATTACATGTAACGGCCGGTCGCACCTCATAGGCCAGGTTCAGGACAAGTCTCTATCTGATGTGGGACTATCACAATCCCCCACCTTACAGAAGAGTTGTCATCGGCTGTTATACCATTTTGTGACTCCCAGGACCCACATGCCAACGATATTGTCCGGTTCTAAGCTTAGGTCCCAGAACTGGACAATATCGTTGGCATGTTAGTCCGCAACCCATTTACAGCCATAGTTAGAAGTCTATTGTGTATTTTTTTAATACTTACATTGTATTCTAAACAGGTCAAATATATTCTAATGACTGGGTATGAGAACATCAGTCTCACAAATCCTAATCTCTCATATCTCCTCTATTTCTTTCCCTCTACTTTCTTCTCTACCTAAACCTAACTCCATAAAATATTTCGTTGATCCATTTTGGTATCAGAGCAGTACTCTTGAGGAGCTGACGTCACCCGCTGACTACAGATGATGTCGTGCTGACATCATCATGGTCAAAGGTTGAACTCAGAATAGAGTGTAAGTAGTATGGTTTGATCGATTTATTGCCTTGATCACCTGTAGTAAAGGATATTTTGTGACTTCTCTAGTTCTCAAAGGTGTTTGAATTAAATCTTACATCTCAGGTGATTTCACACTTTTTTGTGCTATTGCTTCCTGGAGCCAACAAACACTTCGAGTAATGGGGGTTTGATCGAAATAGTCCTCAAAACTTTTAATAATGTTGTTTTCTTGATTCAAAGAGGTTTATATTGACTTTTCTTGATTTCTTAGAAATCTGAAAATCCTGTCAGTTTCACGATTTTCTGAAGCCATGACTTCTATGTATCGATGGTTAGTGTTTCTCATATGGATTTGAATCAGAACTCTCTTAGTTTCCTTTCGGCTTTGATGGAATGTGATTTGGAACAATATTGAGGCCGGGATGAAGTTTTTTCTGTTGCAGCAGGGTTCTTGACTTTCTCATCTTCATTGTTTTTGTGAATTCTTCTTTTTTGCACTACATATAGTGTTGCTGTCTTATGATGTTTTGGTTCCTTAGGATCAATTTCAGGGTCTGTAATCCAAACTATTATGCATGACAGTGTTCTTAAATTTGTTAGGCGGTTCGGCCCCCCATACGCCCAGGTTTAGCCCTGGGCGTCGTCTTGGGTGAACCAAGCCTGGGGCGGCCACCTGAGCAGTTTGGGCATTCGTGCGCCCCGGTCTAGCCCTGGGCGTTGACTTGGGCAAACCGGGCTTGGGGCGCCCTCCTCGGGCCGCTCGACCCGCCCCGAGTGGAACCAACAAATGAAGGGGATAATGATGTCGAGCTTACTCCTTCCAAAGAAGATCATGATCTTCAAGCTGAAACATTAGATGATTTAGATGAGGATGAAAATTGAAAATTCCGAGTGAAAAATCGTGATCTCATTCTTAGATCTGTAGAGGTTGAACTTGAATATTTGAATTTATTTTTTTGCCGAACTTTTAAATTTATGTAGTAAATAATAATGTAATATTTTGCTTTAGTTAATAACTATGAATTTTTATTATGATACTCTTATTCAATATTTTTTTTATTAGATTCAATAATTGAACGCGAATACTAAATTATATACATTTATGTTGAAATAAAGTATATCACTAACTTTATGTATATATTACATATAGATACTTCGGGGCCGCCGGGATCTTGGGGCACCCGCCTAGGCGCCACCCAGTGACTTAAGAACATTGATGCACGGTGTGAATTGTTGGAGTTTGTAGTGTGTGTGGTGTTGTTGAATCTTCAAGTGTGAGGTACTGGCTGCATTAGGGCAGCAGTAGTTTCTTGGTATATTTCTGTGAATTGTGCAGCCTGTGTAGGTTTGAATTCTTTTCGTAGTGTAGTACGCTATTCAGGCAGTAGTTTTTTGGTTTGTTTCTGTGAATTGTGCAGCCTGTGTAGGTTTGAATTCTTTTTGTTGTGGAATACGCTATTGAGGTAATTTGGTATGGAAGACTGAGGTTAATACTAGAAATGGAAGTGATAGTGCATCTAGATTGCAAATTATTACAATCAAGTTTGAGGAAACTAATTATCTAGCATGGTCTAAGTCCACTGAATTATTGATGCACCAAACATTAAGACCCTAAATGCGATTTGTCCAAATTAATTTAGAATTTAAGAGCAACGGAACAATAAATTGAATACTCAAGTTAATAAAATTATTATGGAATTTCATTCAAGTGATTAAGAGTAGTTCCAACTAATGTTCAATCCGACACAATAGTCCTCTAGTCTAGGGCATCAAACAACAACCAATGAAGGTGTCTTTTGATTCCAATCTAGGTTTGAAAGACGATCGGCTTAAAAGGGTTGATTTAAACCCAATTTAAACAATACGATTTTAGGTTTACGAGGAAAAGATTTTCCAATTGTTGAAAATGGAAATTAGGGTTCATAACCATATGGATTTCCACAAGTGAATAAATCTCTAGGAAATAAAAGAAAATCACGGGAACTATTTAGGTTTCTAAGCAAAGGAATTAAGAAAATTCAATTTATGGATGAAAACAAGAATTATCATCCAAAAATTGTGAACTTCAAAGTTACCTTGCACCAAAGAAGATTAAGGAAGAGAATAAAGGAAGAAGTATTGACCTCACACCAAACCCATCACTGGAAGAAGAAGAATCACTCTTCAAAGCTTTCATTCATTGAATCCATAATCATCATAATAATTCATTGAACTCTTTTTACAACTATTTATCTTAACCTAACTCTATTTTAATGGACTTTATACACATAAAAGAAAACATGAACGAAACTAAACAGACTGATGTGCGACTTAAAGTTCCATCGCCAAAACACTCAACGACGGTCGACCTTGACCAGATTGATGGTCTACCGTGACTGTGCACATGGGGTCTTCATCCATGTGCGATCTTCCCAACGTGGGTTCTTTGAGGATGGCGCACATGTGCACATGGGGTCTTCAACAGTCCATCCAATGGCTGCGGAAGATGTAAGTGCTTCTGATATTTTCTTGTGTCTCATATACACCTTGTATGGTCCGATGTTCGAATCATTTGTTCTGGGGCTCAAAGCACAAGTTAAGATATGTGACTGGTACTATCCCTGAACCAGCCTCTACTAATGAGAAATATGTTGAGTGGAGGTGTAATAATATGATGGTGATGACCTGGTTGTTGCACTCGATGCACCACTCTCTTAGCTTCTCCTTCATGTACGCTGCCTCAGTTAGAGAATTGCGGTTGGTTGTGTGAAGCCTATTCTTAGAAGAAAAATTATGCGAAGGTGTTTTCATTGATTGATAAGATCAATAATACTTGCAAGGAGAAAAATCGTTGGGTAATTATTATACTAGACTGAGAAGTATCTGGGATGAGTTAAGCCACTACCAGGCTAAGGTCTTATGTGCTACTTGTACTAACAAACCTTAGTGTGTTGAATGTGCGACTCTGCACAAGGGTTAGTTGGAAAGAAGAAGACATGTGATTTGTTGAGGGATGTTAACCCCAAATATGAGCATGTTAGGGCTAGCATCCTTGTATGGATTAGCTACTACCTCTAGGGACTGTGCTTTCACTCCTTTAGCATGAAGAGAGTAGAATGGAGCTGATGGATGTCTCTTCAAGTACCTAAACGATCAGCTCTCCACTCATTCTCTGATTTTCGCTATGGTGGAGGTAGATCTGGGTACACGGGAGTGGTCGTAGTAACTTGACTCGCAAAGAGAAAGAGAAACTAAAATGCTCTCATAATCATACGAAGGGGCACACCCAAAATTCTAGAAAAACTGTGCTTTCTCCTCTGTCGTTGATGATGCGTCGGCTACTGCTACTCTACCATCTGCCCTACTCGTGCTTCTTGCCCCTAAGGCTATTACTCTTACAAAGGAGTACCGGGACCTAGTGCAGAGTGCTTAGAGCTTTCAGGCCTACTCTCGCTCTCATATGACCAATTTCATTGAACTCACCCATGCTACGGTATCTGCAAAGTTTCCTTGAATCATTGATTCACGAGTGATGGACCATGTCTAGTATAACTTCAAAGTTTCATTCTATATTGCCTGCTCATCCGTATATAGCTCCTATTGTTGATGGGTTCCTTCTACCTATTGTTGGGAAAGGGATTGTTCATGTTAGTTGCGTGACATTACAATCTACTTTACATGTCCCAAGTATCTCTATTAACCTTCTCTTTATTAGTAGTATAACAAAAAATCTCAATTGTAGTATAACCTCCCTTTTATCTTTTTTTATTATCCGTAAATGATAATATATTGAAAACCCGCAAGATGTTGAGTGAACAATACAAAGCCAAACAAAACAAAGAAGAAAGGAGACAACAAAAAAAAGGAGAAACACCCTACAACAGGATTGGAAAGATTTCCCCTTGACTGACATTAACCCAGGTCCCAAGGCCATGACTCTATCCAGGACTGGTCACTGTCGTTGGATCCCATAGGCCTACCAGGTCCACAATGTCTTTGACAATGAACCCCATCGTTTTCGATTTATGGTCGAAGATTCTCCTATTCCTCTCTTGCCAGAGGCACCAAATGACCGCGAAGAAAATCCCCTTCCACATCTTCCCAACTTGCCCTTCTAGTCTAACCACATCCCAAGCCAAAAAATGCAGATATGGTGTGGCTTGGAGGACCCAGCTCATATCAAACAATCTCAGCACAATACTCCAGATTTTGCATGCTGCCGCACAGTGGAGGAAAAGGAGTGAGACAGACTCCTCACCCTGGGGGCACATGACGCACTGCTTGGTTATATCTTTCCCTCTCCGGATGAGTTGGTCCCACGTAAGAACTTTCTCCTTGAACATCGTCCATGAGAAGAACTTAATTTTGGGCGGGATGGAAGCCTTCCACAGTGTTGCTCCTTGAAATCTGATAAGAGGCCTATGGGACAACCACTGGTAGTAGGATTTAACAGTGAACTTGCCATTTTTGCTTGGGGACCACAGCCGTTGATCCTAATTCTGGGGATTTCGTTGCGTCTCATAGAGAGAATGAAGGAGTTTGGAGAATGCATCCTCTTCATTCGCTCTTAGATTCCTGTGTAAAGTGACTTCCCACATTCTTCCTCCACCCGTATCAGAAGCAAACTCGTCAATCTGCCCCCTAGGATTCAATGATATAGAATAGATAGTAGGGAACGTCGCTTTGAGAGGCCCCCCCTCGACCCAATTGTCCCTCCCAGAACTGAATTCGGGTGCCACAACCCCAGCTGAACGAATCCCCTTAGTGTAAAGGTGCCAAGTGCCACAAATATTTTTCCACTAGGTAGAGGTGCTTCTACTACTCACAATGTTGATGCCCCAGTTAGAATTGGAGTGACCATATCTTTCCACTAACACCTTACGCCATAGACTCCAATTCCTCCTTGTTCCCAGCTCGCCAAAACCATTTGTCGAGAAGGGCAATGTTGTTCCACCTTAAATTACGAATCCCCAGCCCACCACAGCTCGTCAGGAATTGACAAGTATCCCAATTGATGAGATGGTATTTCTTCTCCAGGCTCGACCCCTCTCACAGAAAATTTCGTTGAATTTGTTCAATCCGATTGATTACTCCGATCGAACACTTGAACATAGACATGTAGAAAATCGGCAAGCTTGCAAGCACAAATTTCAGCAAGATAAGACGACCACCGGTACTTAACAATTTCCCTTTCCACGTGGATAGACGTTGTTCGAACTGCTGGATCACCGGTTCCCTAGCCCTCGCCGAAGGTTGCCACATGCCCAAAGGAAGCCCCAAATATCTGATGGGAAGTTCTTCGCTTTCACATTCCACCGTCTCAGCAATAGCCTGTAACCTCATGCTATCAATTCCAATACCTGTGACCTTAGATTTGTGGAAATTGATCCGCTGCCCTGTCACAGCCTCGTAAACTGATAGAATTATCAGATAGGGACTGGAATTCGTCTGTGTCGGCCTTGCCGAAAAGGATCGTGTCGTCTACAAACTGGAGGATTGAGATGAATCTGCCACGGCCCCCCACTCTAATCCCTAAGATATTGTTTTGCTGTCTCGCCCGTTCGATGAGGCCCAAAAGCGCTTCCCCCATCATGTTAAATAGGAATGGGGAAAGGGGATCGCCCTGACGAATGCCCCGAGAGCTCTTGAAATACCCATCATGTGTGCCATTAATTAACACCGAAAACCATGGCGTAGCATAACAGCCCTGCATCCAACTCCACTTAGATCTGAAGCCCAACCTGCTAAGCATGTAGTCCAAACCGCTCCAACAAACACGGTCATATGCCTTTTCCATGTCCACCTTCCAAAGGGCAGCCAGAATTCGATGATGATGGGTGGAGTGGATGACTTCATGGGCCACCGCCACCTGGTCGGCCAATTGTCTCCCCTGAACGAAAGCCCCCTAACTGGCTTATATAATTTTCCCCATTAACTATCTGAGTCTGTTGGCGAGCACCTTAGCGATTATCTTATATAGACAATTGATGAGGCAGATCGGTCGAAATTCTGCTATTTCCTCCGCCCCAACTTTTTTCGGTATGAGAGTAATGAAAGTTGAATTAAAGTTGCGCCCAATGAAGCCAGAGCTATGAAACTCATGGAGCACTTTCATTAGGTCCTCCTTAATCAACGACCAGAAAATGCTATAAAACTCCATCGTGTAACCGTCGGACCCGGCAATTTGTTCTTACCCCCCCTTTTAATGGCTCTCCAGACCTCCTCTTCTTGAAAGGGTAGTTCCAAGCCTTCACCGTCCTGAGTAGTGATGGCTTGGAAGGTCAGCCCATCCAATGTTGGGCGCGACAGGCAGTCATCAATGTATAACTTGGTGTAAAACTTAACCACCTTTTGGCGGATCCGGTCTATCCCCACATAGGTCACACGCTCTACCCCAACACTGCCCAAATAATTAGTTTTATTCCGTGCATTGGCAATCTGACGGGGACGCCACATACATGGACATTGGATTCGAACCGCATCGTTTCTACCGGCGTAGAAAGAAGTAGCGTAATGGAAGTCAAAGCTAGGGAACGATGGAAATTCTAGAGAAAGAGAATGAGGAAGAACTTTAGGAGCTGCGAAATTTCGATTTGAAATTTTGATCGATCGAAAATTTCAATCGATTGAAAGTTAATTTCGATCGATCGAATGTCGACAACAATTTTCATAGAAATATGAAATTTTGATCGATCGATTTTCAATTCGATCAATCGAAATTTCAAATCGATCATTCGATTTTTAATTCGATCAATCGAAATTTCAAATCGATCGATCGAATTCCAAATTCGATCGATCGAAATCGCGCCGGGTTTTAGTTATTTAAGGAGTTTAATTTCGAACTTTTGTTTCAAGGGTTTAATTGTCTTTTAATGTTCGTTTTAGGGTTTTCTTTTATTGAAAGGACTCCTATATAAGGTCTTTAAGTTGAACAATGTAGTTGATTGATTATTGAATGCTTTTATGCTTGAGTAATCTTTGCCTGAGATGGGTTTGGTGTGAGACCAAGGGAGTGATTCCCCTATATTTTCCTTATTGATGTTGTTGATTTGCGTGGTTTGTTTATATTTGATATCTCTAAATCTCTACGTGCTTCTCTAAACCATAGCCTAATTTCTTCCTTGTGATCCCCAAAACCCTAAACCCTTTTGAAATCCTAAACCACACAAAGCCAATACCTAAACCCTAAAATCATAAACCGATCTAAAAGCCATAGGCCTTTACAAACCGTAAATCCCTTTCACAACCCAATTTGGAATCCGCGAATCTACATCAGACCGAAGACGAGCGCCTAATCCTAGAAAAGCTGGAGTATTATCTCTACGCCGATCTCGCCTCGACTCTAAAGCACTTGCGCATCGGACTGGACCCTACCTGGATCTCGTGTGATCTACCCATCAGAATTCTGCAAACCCTAAGGTATCAAGGATAATTTTGCGATTAAACTTGAATTAATTTATCTAATTTCGGCAAAATCTTCATTAAATCATATTCTGCATTTTAGGGTCGTTATCCCGCGTCAGTTTTGGTATCAGTGCCCTAGGTTTTCTAGGTTAGGGCATCTTTGCTTGTCATATTTATTTTATTGCATTGTTTTCCCTTTTTGAGTCCATATTGCATTCCATATTAGAACCCTAATAGACTTTGTGATCACCATGGCTTCGGATGAGGTTCTTAATAATCTTAAAGCTATGCGAGAAGAATTGGGTGCGATTAATGCACGTCTGAATACCATTGAGCAAGCCCAAACATCCCTAGGAGTTCGTAATGATAGATTACGTGATTGAATCAACCAACTGGAAGTGATGGGTGGGTTGGAAAATCAGCACTAAGAGCGTGAGTGTCCTCACTTTGAACGTAATGGTCGTCAAGATAACCGGAACTGTAGAGATCATCATAGAGATGACTATGACCCCAAGTTCAGCTCCTTAAGAACGTCCGAGTTGAGATTCCGACTTTCGATGGAAGAATGGACCCTATCGTCTTCCTCGATTGGCTTTCCGATATGAACCAACACTTTGATTGGTATGCCATGAATGACAACCGTTGCGTTAAACTCACTAAAATGAAGTTGGTTGGTCAAGCTCGACTTTTCTGGCTCAATGTTGAATGCATCAGGGTGAACGCGGGTTGTCCTCCCATTACCCGTTGGGATGACATGAAGGAACGACTTACTGAGAAGTATGTTCTTTTATCATACCACCAACGCCTCCTCAACCAGTGGCAAAATTTACGTCAAGGTGGTATGCCCGTGACTGATTATATTGCCAAATTCAAAGAGTTCATGATGAGGGCAAAAGTATCGGAAGACCCTGAAATCACTCTCTAGATTCCGCACCGGATTGCGACTTGATTTACAAAAAGAGTTGATTTCTCACCCCGTAGAAACTCTTGCAAGATGCTATGCCATTGTGCAATATCTTCAACGATACTTGAAAACTACAGTGGTGAAGAGGACCGAGCCACAATATAATGGCCAAGGATCCGGTGAGGGACGATTTAATCATCCTCCCAAACCTACACAACCTGCCCCTACCAATTCTAGGTTTGAAAAGGGAAAAGGTGTAGTCAGAGAATCCTCAAGGGTTAATTCTCAAGTGCTATAAATGTCATGGAATGGGACACTTTGCCGCCCAATGCCCAACGAAAGAACGCCAAAGGACTCTCTTCATTGAGGGAGAGGAGGATAATGAGGAGGTAGTGGTTGAAGAGGAAGTATTTGAACCGGTTAGCACACCCAGTGATGAAGAGAGGGTGATACTATTGGTCATACTTTAGTTGTGAGGTGTGCCCTTGCACAGCCTCAACAGGATGAAAAGGATGACTGGCGAAGGGAGAACATCTTCCACACCTACGCCAGATTTGGTGAAAAGAATTGTTAGATCATCATGGATAGCGATAGTTGCACTAATGCTATATCAACTCATGTCGTACGCCGCTTAGGGATTACACCTGAAGCCCACCCGAGACCTTATAAAGTCGCATGGGTCAATTCTTCATCCATTCCTGTTTCGAAAAGGTGTCGTGTACCAATTCAGTTAGGCTCTTATTCGGACACCTTATGGTGTGATGTGGTGCCGATGGATGTGGGCCATATCATTTTTGGAAGGCCTTGGCTCTACGACATGGACGTTCATGCATAAGGGCAAAAAGATCACTTTACACCCTTTGCCTCCCAAAATACCATCGACCAACACCGTCGAAAAGAAGGGCGAGTCTTCTAAGTCCATTAATATTGTGAGCCCTTCTGAGTTCAAGAAAGCATCGATAGAAGAGAGTGTGGTGTACATAGTTGTCACCGTAGAGAGTGCTCCCAACTTGGTGAGCGAGTGTCCCAAAGAGGTTGAGCCGATTTTTAAAGAGTTTACAGATGTCTTCCCTGAAGACTTACCAAATGAACTTCCTCCCCTGCGTGACATCCAACACGCAATAGACTTAGTTCCTATATCTACCTTACCGAACCTGCCCCATTATAGGTTGAATTCGGTTGAGCATGCCGAGTTGACTCGGCAAGTCAATGAGCTCCTTTAGAAGGGGTTCATCCAAGAGAGCATGAGCCCGTGTGCCGTATCTGCCCTACTCACTCCTAAGAAAGATGGTACGTGGCCCATGTGTATGGATAGCCATGCAATTAATAAGATTACGGTTAAGTATCGGTTTCTAATACCAAGGCTCGATGATATGCTAGATATTATTGTTGGTGCCACTATCTGTTCAAAGATAGACCTTAAGAGTGGCTACCATCAAGTCTGCATCCGCCCCAGTGATGAGTGAAAAACCGCCTTTAAGACTAAGGATGGTCTTTATGAGTGGATGGTCATGCCATTTGGGCTTTCTAACGCCCCACGTACTTTCATGCGACTCATGACCCAAGTGTTGAGGTCGTTTCTAGGCAAATTCCTTGTTTATTTCGATGACATCTTGATCTATAGTCATGATAAGGATCAACACTTGAACCACCTTAGGCTGGTTTGTGACACCCTCAAGGGCGAGAAGTTGTTTGCCAATCTCAAGAAATGTAACTTCATGCAGCGTTCTGTTGTTTTTTTGGGATTTATTATATCGGCCAATGGAATGATCGCGAACCCCAAAAAGATGAGAGCCATTGTGGAGTAGCCCGAGCCTAAGAACATACACGATGTCCGTAGCTTCCATGGTTTGGCTACTTTTTATCGTCGCTTCATCAGAAGCTTTAACATCATCATGGCCCCAATTACTAATTGCATGAAAAAGGGGACTTTAAATGGGGCAAAGCGGTGACAAAAGCCTTTGTTGAGATCAAACAACGAATGAGTAGTGCACCCATCATGCGATTGCCGGACTTTTCTAAAGTCTTTGAAGTCGCATGCGACGCATCGGGTGTAGGCATAGGAGTGCTTGGCCAAGAGGGTCACCCTGTGGCTTATTTTAGTGGAAAACTTAACGAGGCAAAGCAAAAATACTCCACCTATGACAAGGAGTTCTATGCGGTCGTCCGATCTCTTTGGTATTGGAAACATTACCTTAGACCGCAAGAATTTGTGTTGTTCTCTAACCATGAAGCCTTACACTTTCTTGCTTCACAGAAGAAGTTGAACCCAAGGCACGCGAAGTGGGTTGAGTACCTTCAAGGGTTCATATTCGTGTTAAAGCATAAGGCCGGTGCTGAAAATAGGGCCGCTGATGCACTTAGTTGGCGAATGGTGACTTTGCGCACAATGAGCACCGAGGTCGTCGGGTTCGAAAAGTTAAAGGATGAGTACCCCGAGTGCCCAGATTTTGGGGTTGAGTACACTGCTCTCCTTAGTAACCAGACCGGCATACACTCTGTGTACACCATCCAAGATGGGTACTTATTCAAAGGCAATCGCCTTTGCATCCCTCGCACTTCATTGCGTGACTTTCTCATTTGGGAGTTACATGCTGGAGGGATGACCAGACATTTCGGGCGTAATAAAATTGTTGCACTCGTAGAGGATAGGTTCTTTTGGCCTAGCCTAAGGAGAGATGTCACCCTGGTTGTCAAACATTGTCATACTTGCCAAGTGTCAAAACAGACTAAACAAAATACCGGCTTGTACACCCCATTACCCATGCCACACACATCGTGGCAAGACCTCTCAATGGATTTCGTGCTTGGACTTCCTAAGACCCCTAGGAAGCACGACTCCATCTTTGTCATAGTGGTCCGATTTTTCAAAATGGCCCACTTCATTTCTTGTTCCAAAACCTCCGATGCATCTCATATTGTTAAACTATTTCTCGCGGAAGTAGTGCGTCTTCATGGGTTGCCCAAAACCATTGTATCTGATAGGGATGTTAAATTTACGAGTTATTTTTTGAAGACCCTTTGGCACATGATGGGCACATTACTCCAATTCTCAATAGCTTACCACCCTCAAACGGATGACCAAACCGAAAGCACCAATAGGAGCCTTGGGAACCTCTTTCGTAGTCTCGTCGGTGATCATGTTAGGACCTGGGATACCATCTTACCAACAACTGAGTTTGCATATAATAATTCTGTCAATAGGTCCATAGGCATGAGTTCTTTTGAGATAGTGCATGGTCATAAGCCTAGGTCCCCATTAGATTTGATCCTCATGTCTGCATCCGATAGAGTGTCAGAGTCTGCCGATGCATTTGCACAACACATTCATAGTTTGCATGCCGAAATTAAACAGAAAACTAATTCAAGCAACAATTAATATAAATTATCTGCAGATGCTCACAGGCGTTCTAAAGAATTTAACGTGAGTGATTATGTGATGGTCCGAGTTAGGCCTGAGCGGTTCCCATCGGGACCAGCAAAGAAGCTCCAATCTCGAGGCGCTGGTCCTTTTAGAATTTTGGCTAAGAGTGGTCTTAATGCATACGTTTCCTCCAGCTACGGGGGTTAGTTCAACGTTCAATGTGGAGGGCTTGGTTCCTTACTTGGGTTTCACCCCACCTCCTGAAAACTCACTCTAGCCACCTCCTAGTCCCAGCCCCAATCCAACGTTGCAACCTATACCTCTTCCTTCCCCAAACAGACAGAGATAAGATGAGATAGAAGATATAATCAACGATCATGTCGTCTCTACACATGACGGGGGATTCCAGAAATACTTGGTTAAATGGGTCGGCAAACCAGAGTTCGAAAACACTTGGATCCACGAGAATGAGGTTCATCGCTTGAACCCCGACCTGCTAGACATCTACCACCAGCGTGTTTCATCGGTGATGAAATCTTTTTAGTTCAGGGGAATTTACGGGGACGCCACATACATGGACATTGGATTCGGACAGCATCGTTTCTACCAGTGTAGAAAGAAGCAGTGTAATGGAAATCAAAGCTAGGGAAAGATGGAAATTCTGGAGAAAGAGGATGAGGAAGAACTTTAGGAGCTGCGAAATTTCGATTTGAAATTTCGAATGTCGACGGCGATTTTCATAGAAATATAAAATTTCAATCGATCGATTTTCAATTCAATCAATCAAAATTTCAAATCGATCGATCGAAACCGCGCCGGGTTTTAGTTATTTTAGGAGTTTAATTTCGAACTTTTGTTTCAAGGGTTTAATTGTCTTTTATTTAATGTTCGTTTTAGGGTTTTCTTTTATGGAAAGGACTCCTATATAAGGTCCTTAAGTTGAACAATGTAGTTAGTTGATTGATTATTGAATGCTTTTATGCTTGAGTAATCTTTACCTGAGATGGGTTTGGTGTGAGACCAAGGGAGTGATTCCCCTATATTTTCCTTATTAATGTTGTTGATTTGCGTGGTTTGTTTATATTTGATATCTCTAAATCTCTACGTGCTTCTCTAAACCATAGCCTAATTTCTTCCTTGTGATCCCCAAAACCCTAAACCCTTTTGAAATCCTAAACCACACAAAGCCAATACCTTTTCCAAAATCATAAACCGATCTAAAAGCCATAGGCCTTTACAAACCGTAAATCCCTTTCACAACCCAATTTGGAATCCGCGAATCTACATCAGACCGAAGACGAGCGCCTAATCCTAGAAAAGCTGGAGTATTATCTCTAGGCCAATCTTGCCTCGATTCTAAAGTACTTGCGCATCGGACTGGACCCTACCTGGATCTCGTGTGATCTACCCATAAGAATTCTTCAAACCCTAAGGTATCAAAGATAATTTTGCGATTAAACTTGAATTAATTTATTTAATTTCGGCAAAATCTTCATTAAATCATATTCCGCATTTTAGGGTCGTTGTCCCGCGTCACAGTCGCATGGAAGAATTTGATATTAAGATCTCCCTCCTTTATCCATTTCACCTTCGCCTTTTGTTTCCAAGAAATCTCCTCAGCCCTACACAGATAATTGAATTCTTGTTTTTTGTGAGCCCGTTCTTCACGTTCACCGTCCGATAGAAGCCCACCTTTTTCCAGATTGTCGATCTCCAGCAACCTCGTCAAAAGCATCTCCTTGTTGAGGTGAAGTAGCCCAAAAGTCTCTCTGTTCCACTCGATGGTACGGTTCTTGATCCATTGCAACTTGGATATGAACCGGTAAGCCGCCGTACGCGACGACCTATGCTCATTCCACCAAGCAGGCAGCGCCTCTCGGTATCATTCATTCAATAACCACATGTTTTCAAATCTAAATGGACTCGGCCCTTTCCCCCTTCACACGTGAGCACCAACGGCCGATGGTCGGACACCGCTCTCACGAGACATTCTAACCTAACGGCCGGAAACAATCTCCAACCATCATTCCGTACTGCAAAGGAAACGATCTAACCTACTCATTGACGGATTATCCTGTAGATTGGACCAAGTGAACTTGCAACCCGTTCAGGGAACGTCCATCAGCCCCCAGTCCGCAATCCAGGAATTAAAATCCCTCAGGACGGCTCCATCAGGCAGCCCACCATGTTTTTATAACCCCATCGAATGGCATTGAAATCACCCCCCAAGCAAATCGGATAGTCCCATCTGGCCATAACAGCAGCCAACTCAAACCAAAAATCGCTTCGTTGCCCGTCAGTCGAGGGACTGTAAATACCGGACAACACCCAAAACTGACCATTGTCTCTATTCCGTAGTACCATAGAGGCCGTGAAAATGCCCAGCTCTTCCTCAATCTTATCGAAAAGCCCAGAATCCCACGCCACAAGGATACCACCCGAAGCCCCCGCTGAGTCCACACCACCTAGTCCCAGTTCTTCCCTCTCAGCACGGACCCAACTTTTCTTCTATCGCAGTTACCCCATTTAGTTTCTTGAAGCATAATAGCAGCCGGCTTGACCGATGCTATTACTCGTCTAACCCCCGCACGCTTAGCACCATCGCATATGCCCCTCACATTCTAAGAAAGCATCTTCATCGTACACCTTCGACGAAGCCTGCCCAGTCACAGAGGTTAGGGGTCAAGGTCCCCCACCCCCCCTCCCATCCGCCATCCCCCACTGTAATCGAGCGAGCTCGCACGAGCCCGTCCGGCGATTTTTGCTGTTACTCTGGCGATTAACTAGAATGGACTGAAATACCTCCCACAAAGACTCCTCAGTCTGACCGGGACGCCACATACATGGACATTGGATTCGGACCACATCGTTTCTATTGGCATCGGAAGAAGCGTAGAGGAAGCCCGAGTACCGTAGCCTCAGAGGAGAAACGGACACAAACCGCTAGGTGGACAACGCCGCAAGCCCTCGGCATGGCAGCAATACTTCTGATCGCGAGCAATGATAATCCTCGCACGCGAACTCTGGCTGACGATTTAGACTTGGCGGCGCTTAAACTTCGCTCGGCGAGCCCTCATGTGACGATGATTATTATCGCTCGAGCGAGCTACAGCACGAAATTTTATACGAAAACTTCTTTTTTGTGTTTTATTAGTATTAGGATTCTTTTATTTTCAGAATTAATTATTGGTGGCCTATATATTGAGGCTTGTAAAGACTTTTAATTAGTTGTTTGATTATTGAATGCTTTTATGCTTGAGTAATCTTTGTCTGAGATGGGTTTGGTGTGAGACTAAGGGAGTGATTCCCATATATCTTCTGATTTATTGTCTTCAACTTGCGTGATCTCTTATATTTGCTATCTTTCGATCTGTGTTTGCTTCTCTAAACCATAGCCTAATTGTTTCCTTTCAAATCCAAAACCCTAAACCTGTTTTGAAGCCCTAAACCACACAAAGCCAATACCCTTTCTAAAACTACAAACCAATCTAAAGTCATAAGCCTTTTACAAACCCTAATTCCCTTTTACAACCCGATTTGGAATCCGTGAATCTACATCGGACTGAAGACGAGCGTCTATGCCTAGAAAAGCTAGAGTCCTATCTCTAGGCCGATCTCGCCTTGACTTTAAGAGTACTTGCGCATCAGACTGGACCCTACCTGGATCTTGTGTGATCTACCCATCAATATTCTGCAAAACCCTAAAGGTATTGAAGATAATTTTACGATTAAACTTGATTTAATTTCATTAATTTCGGCAAATCTGCATAAAAATCATATTCCGCATTTTAGGGTCGTTGTCCCACGTCACAGTCCCTTTGAACGACATACCGAGTTCCCACCCGGATTAGCTTATCGATTTCGTTCGGCTCCTCCAGGTCACGAAGAACCCCGTCAGAACTCCGAGATTCCACCGCCGCTATATCCATGGCAACTGTCTGAGTGCAACGAGAAGAGCCCGAGGTTTGAATCGGCATCCCTTGGGGAGGGAGAACAGAAGCATCAGCTGGTACTTCCAAAAGCATCGTCGAGATCTCAGCAAGTGGAAGTGTCTTCTTCCGGATCAGAAGGCTGCTGTCCGGGTCCCAAGAGTCCAGAAACAGCCAACCCCAACTAAACAGGCCAAACCGGATCCGGAACAAGGGGCTAATGGTTTGAGGACCCGAAACACTTACAAGGACAGTCAGGTCAGCAGACTCAGCCCAGTTAGGTATCCAGTTAAGCATCGAGAATAACAGTTCCTTGTAGTCCACACAATCGCCACGTGTCCGCCACCTCTAACGTCAGTCAACATCAATGGAGGACAGGACCTTTATCCCCAGTCAAACCCTTCCTCGGCAGAATAAGAGCTCTGGTTCTAGAAGGCTCCCTCAAATGGCGTGTCTGCATCCCATGCGAGCTCACACCTTGAGGCTGTATACGTGTCGCTAATCCAAATGCTCTCGGAATACGACCTTTCAGAAGCCCCCTCCTTCTACGGACATAAACCCTAACTTCTTTCTTCCTTCCTCTGGTTCTCTCCCTGGAATAGAAATGCGCAGCCTCCATTCCCATCGGATCCCAGGTACCATCTCTGCAGTCGTCTTTTTCTGTCGGCGTCCAAATCGGCTCACCTAACACAGCTTTTCTCTCCAGCAGGTCAACGTTGTTGATGTACAATGAAATCCCAGCCGTAGGTAACGTCAACGATCTGAGATCCGTCGGGAAGTCGCTGTCAGAGATACCCAAAAGCTGCCGCGTCAACTCCGGTGCCCTGTCGTGGTTCAACAAAACCGGTGACCGGTCATCAATAAAGAAGCCACCCCCATGGTCATCCACCTCCCTTTTATCTCATTGTTTCTTCCATGACTTGATGACGAGGAGGATCTTTGGTCATGGTCATGAGAAGGTGTTGTATCTTTTTGGGTACCAAGAAAGGAAGAAGATCACCTGAGTTGCTACTCTAGCCTCTACAGTATCACTAGAGACGATTCATTTATGACAGTCATTTTGGCAACTTACACATACCTCGTTTACGTATTTTGCTTCCTAGATATTTACATAGGTTTATGTCTCAAAGTTCCAGTGTGAGATATGTCAGTTGTCCAAACATTGTGGGAACTGTTATCCAACCAGTGGTAATAGATTTGATATGCCTTCTATGTTTGAGGACCATCTCCTAGTACTTTTATATTTTGTTATCACCAATTTGTTATATTTGTTAATGATTTCTATCACTTCATAATATTATCTATGTTGAAATCTAAGGGTGAGATAGCGGTTGTTTTCTGTCAGTTTCGCAAATTGGTCCAAACTCAGTATCAATCTCATGTAAAGATCCTAAAGTTTGATAATAATGGAGAATATTTCTATGATTATCTCCAGTTCTTTGTTCGTGTGTGTGACATTGAGTGGCAGATTACTTGTCCTTACCCCTCAACGAAATGGTGTTGCTGAGAGGAAAATTGTCATATGCTTGAAGGTGCTCGTTCCTTGTTGTTTGGCAACTATTGAATGAAGTTATTCTAACTACTTTTTTTTTATTAGCCATATGCCAACTCCTATCCCTGAGGGCAAGTCCCCGTAACATGTCTTGTGTTTGCATGCTCCTCTCTTTCCTGACCCGCTCTGGTCTTTTGATGTTTGTGCTTTACTCAGGTTCCAAATGCTTGATGTACTAAGTTGGATCCCAAAGCTATTCGTTGTGTCTTTGTTGGTATCCCCATCCAAAAGGGATATAAACGTTATGTTCTGATCACTGGAAAAGAATTTGTTGCCAGGAATGGTAATGATCTCATCACTTCCAATTATTGTCCACTCCAATAGCTGAATTATTAGTTTTGTTGACATCTGATCGAATCATTACTTCTATATACATTATTGACTTACACATTTGTCGTACCTTGGAAATTTTCACAATTAGAAATTATATTTTATTTTCTGGTCAATAAGTAACAAGACTGACTCCCATCGTTCACTTCATCTTATTAAAGAAAATGTCTTAAAATAAATGTTGTTACTTTTACGGCAAGAGAAGGTGGGTACCTAACGGGGAAGAACGAAGCTCACTGCGAGGACTACCATCACCTGCCTCAACGGACTACCATCGCCTGCCTCAATGGACTACTATATCCTGCCTCAACGGTAGATGGAGGAACCAGTGTTCCAGCTTGGAGGGAGATTCACAATGGTAGATGGAGAGAGAGGATGTTTTACAAGAAGTTGGAAGTGGAGATCAAAGAATGGAAGTGGAACAGATCAGTGGAGATTCTTAGGAGAAGTGCGGATTGGAGATGCTGCAAGTCTAATTTCTGGAATTTCTCCTATCGTAATGCACATTGAAGCACCGGAACCCTATGGTTAGAAAAGAAGCAGACCCTGAACAGGGAGCGATTGTCACCGGAGCAGGCAGTTGATGTCTTTTAATAGTTGTTCTATCTAGGGAAGGAGATTCAAACATCATGCAGCTGAGATTGACAGAAAGAGAAAACGTAATAAATCAAACACCAGACCCTGCAAGATTTCTATCGAGGATCATTGCATTTAAGGATGGGCTTCATGGCTGTTGGACTCTTGTACGGTGAGAAGGGCTGATTCCCTACTTCCTTCATCGGGAATGGTGACTCGTTGGGCCAAGACTGAGTGGTTTTCGAGTTTTGTAGTGTCGACGAAAAGCTCAAGGTATTGTCAGACCATGGAAGAGGTTGGAGAAGCCATGGGATGTCCTTCAAGCTAGAAGCATGGGGGAAAGAACTGGAGGCAGCTCATGCCTGTGTTTTGGATAGAGGGCTTTGGCTAAGAATGAGAGGGCTACCTTTTCATCTCTGGCTAGAGGCCGTTTTCATGGAGGTTAGCAAGGAAGGGGGAGGTCTACTTGAAGTGGACCATGCTACTCTTGCTTTCAAATATCTTGACTTCACCATATTCAAGGTTGATTGCGAAGCACGGATTAAGATTCCTAGGTTACTGGGGATCTCTTCGGGAGGCTACAGATATCCCGTCTCCGATGAACTGGAGGTGGATGAGCAATCTCAGGATTATGTCGTCGCCGGTGAAGTTGACCAGAAAGAGGGATCAGCTACAGAGGAAGGGTTCGTGGCAGCTTCTTCTACTCAGAAATACGCCAATAGGGGACACTCCAAATGTCAGGGAAGTGGTTCTCTGCCGATTCTGGATGGTTCATTGACGAATTCAGGGCGTCAGGTGAAGGATGACGGTAAGGTCTGTGAAGGAAGTAAAACAGTGCTGGAAGCAGACGGTCAGTGTGGAAAGAGCCCCATACATTGCCCGACCCTTGGCATCTCAACAGCCACAAGTCACATTCCCACCTTCGTCATGTGCCTGTGGGCCACCACTTCATTTCAAAATGGATCCCAATCCATTTCAATTCTGGACGGTATTCTTCTCTCGCAAATGAAGCCGGTTAGTGAGTCCTACGTGTCTATTGATTCTGGTATTCTTCGGAGTTCCAAAGCAGACATTTGACATCCCATGATCAAAACGAGATGGCTCAAGCTTCTGATCCTCCGCTCTCCGGCCCTGCACCGATGGAGGAGATCAAATTAAGAGACTTTTTTGCAACAATTTTGGGGATTCGACAACACAGTGTAGTTCTATTCAATCAGAAGACTTGGACACTGATAATAGTGGAGAGGGGGAACATTGGAGGAGCATTCCGAACTGCTCGAATCTCATGGAGGTGGCTGGATCCCTTCACTCGCTACCAGTTAACTCGCAAGTTGACTAAAATGCTCTGCTGGAAGCTTATATCAATGATATTTGCATTAAATACTGGCTTAGCTTTGCGGGAAGCCAGAGGGCGCTGTTACAACTCTTCAGAGATGGGGATTGGGATGACAGCGTGAGGTGCCGGAGTGGGGAGGAGCTTAGGTTATTCAGCCACGCTGTTCGGCTTCTTGTGTTCTTCTGATAATTCCTTATGAATCTGAATATAACTTCTTGGAATGTAGGGGTGGGGAACGATGATAAATGTCTCCTGGCAAAAAACAGACTTGCTTCCTTGAATCCTACTGTGGTGGCTCTTCAAGAAACGAAGTGGAGTTCCTGTGGTAGTGTCAAAATTTGAAAGATTCTCAGCGGAAGTTGGCGGAATTGGCTTGTCATTGATGCAATGAGTATTAAAGGGGGTCAAGAGCTCACCTGGGACACTAGGGAGCTGTTAAGAGTCGATTGGTTGGTGGGTAGCAGATCCATCTCCATCAAGTTCTTCGCCATGAAAGGAAACTTCAATTGGGTGTTCTCGGTGGTCTACAAACCAAATGAGGATGGCGTTTTGGGAGGAACTGATGACCTTGCAGCGTAAATGGACAGTTTCATGGATGGTTGGGGGTGACTTCAATGTCATCTGATTTTTGGTGAGAAGACTGTTCGTGGCAGGATCACCACCAGCATGAAAGGCTTTGCGGATTTCATGGCAGCTTCAAAACTGGTCGGCATCCCCATGCCGGATCCTCAATTCACTTGGTCAAATGGCCAGGATTTCCCGGTTATGACTAGAATTGATCGATTCATAATTCGCATTGAGTGGGCAGGGTTATTGACTTATTTCCAAATCTCATATCTATGTATCACCCATGCTCTATATCCAATCACATTCCCATTGCCCTCAATGCTAGGGCCAACAGCTGGGGTCCTAAGCCCTTCCGATTCCAATTAGCTTGGCAATTATCAATTTCCTTC